>MJUU01004716.1:102214-118567 GCA_002080025.1 Modiolus philippinarum | reverse complement strand
GAAGGAGTTTTATCTTTTGCGAAACACAATTTTAATGAAAAGATAGATTGTTAGTCTGGTATTTAAACTCTGGCTATAAAAATGACAAAAACAATTGAAATTTTTGGGAAATTTTATTCATAATATCCTTTCAAAGAGTTTTATCTTTTGTGAAACACACTTTTAACGAATTTTAACATTTTTAAGGCTTGAAAAGTTTGATTTTTAGTCTGCGGCTTAAACTCAGATTGTAGAAATGACCAAAACAATTTAAATTTTTTGAAAATTGTATTCATCATATCCTTTTGAAGGAGTTTTATCTTTTGCGAAACACAATTTTTACGAATTTTAGCATACTTTAGGGTTGAAAAGTCAGATTTTGAGTGTGCAGTTTAAACTCTGTCTATAAAAATGACCAAAACAATTGAAATATTTTAAAAATTTTATTCATCATATCCTTTCGCAGGAGTTTTATCTTTTGCAAAACACAATTTTAATGAATTTTAACATATCTAAGGCTTGAAAAATTAGATTTTTAGTCTGGTATTTAAACTCTGTCAATAAAAATGACCAAAACAATTGAAATTTTATGAAAATTTTATTCATAATATTCGTTTAAAGGAGTTTTATCTTTTTCAAACACACCTTTAATGAATTTTAAGATTTTTAAGGCTTGAAAAGTTAGATTTTTAGTCTGCGGTTTAAACTCAATCTGTAGAAATGACCAAATCAATTTAAATTTTTTGGAAATTTTATTCATAATATCCTTCTGAAGGAGTTTTATATTTTGTGAAGCACAATTTAATGAATTTAAGCATTCTTTTAGGTTGAAAAATCAGATTTTTGGTGTGCGGTTTAAACTCAATCTTTAAAATGACCAAAACAATTTGATTTTTTTTTCAAAAAATTTATTCATCATATTCTTTCGAAGGAGTTTTATATTTTGCGAAGCACAATTTTAATGAATTTAAGCATACTGAAGGGTTGAAAAATCAGATTTTTAGTCTGCGATTGAAACTCAATCTTTTAAATGACCTAAACAATTTAGTTTTTTGAAAATTTTATTCATCAAATTCCTGTCGAAGATTTTTTTTTATTTCATGAATCACAATTTAAATAAATTTTAGCATATTTAGTGTTTGAAAAGAAAGATTTCCTAGTCTTTTGTGTATGAATGCGTCAAATCATTTGTTTTGTTTTTTGTTTTTGTCATTCCATTTTTGTTTCGCAAGAGACATATTCCTTTTCGCTGTTATTTGCATTACTGTTATTGTCTAACAGTTAGCGTTTAACCAGTTGTATAAATTGTTTTAATATTGGGTTTTTTTTATCGAATTAAATTTGTCTATTTTTGACGATTGGCCAAATCAGATGTGCTTCCAAATTTTAATGCATTCGAACAAACTGTATTATATACTGTGCATTTCCTACGTACAAGCAGAAACATCAAGTAAATATAATATTAACTTTAACGTACGGATTAAATATACCTAGGGTGTTTTATTAATTTTTTTATATATTTCAATTCTAAATTCATTTTTTGATGAAACGAAATTATCATTTCGCAAAATGTATTAACTTGAAAGATGACGTAAATCTATCAATCAGTCATTTACGGATAGGACCGATCAATCATCCGTCAGTCACGTAATTTACGTACTGTATCCGTCAAATACGTAAATTACTTCTCCTATCCGTCAGATTTTGACGGATTGTTGACTGATCGATCACTGATCGATGACTGATCGTTGACGGCTGACGGATCGCTTAATGATCGCTCTTTTAGTAACGGCTACTGAAGCAAGGACTGTAAGTATCCAGACTTAGGGATACAATTGGAAACTATTGAGAATTAAAATATGTAACAAGCTTATCTATGTGGTAGGTCCATAATATTTCATGTGCAGTTGCATTGTTATAGCTACAAGTCAAATCTTTATCTAGTTTATGGCCCTGGTCCCTTAGTCAAACATGAACGATCACTTAAAATTTTTAGCAAGCAGTTTATATAGCCTGTACAAGTAGTATCTGACATGATGTTGCGGCTTGAGGGGTATGTATATAACCATATTACACCCAGATGGTAGCCATGGCCTCTCAGTTTAGTATGAACAATCACTTAAAGTTAAAAGACAGTAGTCAGTTTGTACAAACTGTATATTCCTATCCACTTGATATTTGACATGCATTTGCTTGTTAAGGAGTACATACGGATTCCATGGATTTGCTTGTTAAGGAGTACATACGGATTCAAAACCCAAAATGGTGGCCCTGGCCCCTAAGTTAAGTATGAATGATCATTTTTAAGTTTTTTAAGCTTGCAGTTTGTACGGCCTGTACTAGTAGTCCTATAAAACATACCTTTTTCACGCCCAGACAGAGACCTGGCTTCTTAGTCATGCATGAACAACACCTAAGGTTTTGCAAACAGTAAGCAATGCAAAGGGGGGGGGACTAGAAATATTATGTGTCCATAGTTTCTTATAAGCAATGAATATTTTTTTACTCTTTTGGATTGTGGATTCCAAATTATTACTTGGTTCTAATGCTGAAGATGAGAGGTTAATCCTCGAAACACATATACATCATAATGAAATTACTGCTTAATATGCAATTTAGGCATTTTTGTAATTTAGTATCAGTTTACTCTATTTTATCACATGTAAAAAACTAACAAAAAGTTTAAATTCTGGAATGTTGTTAAAATTACATTTTTTTTATAATAGCAGTAAAATTTAATTATACTACAATTCAAGAATCTGATTATAGCAAAGTATTAAACAAATGATCGAACAGCGCAGTAATTTACGAATATGCGCTGCGCAAACGTGAATAAAAACATTTTTTATCATGAGTTGAATAATTTAAATAGATATAATCTAAATTTAGTTATTGTTTTTATTATATTTACCAGTCCAGTAGTCAGTACTTCGGTGCTGACCCGAAAGCCAATTTTATTTTGTACCTTGCAATATCTAAATTTTTGTAAATTTCTTTGAAAACTAAGGAGTATCTCCCTCACACAAAGTTCTGTCCTTAGCTGATTTTGGCTTATTTAGATCATATTGGGTATTTGTTCTCTATCAGTTTTCAACATATTTGATTTTGTGGTCTTCCAAACGTTTAGATTTTATCTGCATTGAAGAGACATAAGTTGTCGAAATGCGCATATGCAGAAAATAAATTCACAGTAACTTCGGTATTTAGTTATATATAATATGACAGAGGTGTTACTTCCAATTAACAGAAATGCATATATAACAAGAATAAAACTCCATTTATATGTAAAAGATCAACACCAGAATGTAAATTACTGCGAATAACCTCTAGCTTTACCAATAATTGAATTGCAACTCTACAAATTAGTTTCCAAACCCTGAAGGTAAACTGAAAAATAGCTCACCATCTAATCTGACCAGTTTCATTACCTACAAAAATTCTATCAAACTGATTAATTAACTTCAAAGTGATTAGATAATTGATACAGAAAGAAAACTTGACATTACAAATGAGTTACACCTGGGGGTGGTATAAAACGTTTTTCCTTTTTTCTTATTCTGAATAGATATTATATTCTAATTACAAATGTACATGTTTATACAAAAAATAGCTTTTTACGGTAAAATAGTGTAATGTCATTATGGTTTTATCTAAAAAAAGAGGGAAATCTGTTTAAAATTAGACTGCAAATTGCCTGGTTGGGTATTAATTTACTGTAAATAAGTCTTCCCAAAAATTGCTCCTTAAATCTTCATATTTTCAGGATGGCACTACGTTTTTTTTTCTAATTTTGAAAGTTATTAAAGGTATACAGTCAGGTTCCATAAAATTAAGACCAGTAAAATCTATTTCTTGCAAATGATTTATAACTGATGGAAAAAAACTATGATACTGTCCCCAACTTTTCTCTTGATTTTAATCCCTTTGAAGTAGTTTAATCAGTTTGGTGGATTTCTTGTATCAAATGAAACTCCTAAAGTGTGAAGACAAATTCTACTCACTAATGACCTAAAAACAAGAGAGTTTACCTGAAAACATAGATAATTAACTTGGGCTACCCCAATTGATCTTGGGGTAAAGTCAGAGGTTATGCGCGGTAATATGTGTGTAAAACTTCACTATATACCATGATATATGTAAAAGTAGATTTGCTATGTATTTACATGCAGTTTAATCTGAGATGTGTATTCTAATAGAAAAACTAATAAGAAGAAGTGGCAGGTGTCAAGGGCAGAAAAAACATGTCAATAATTCATATTGGAAATTTGAAGATTGATAGAAAAAGTTGCTTATTTCCATTGATTTTGTACTATTTTATTTCTTAATTTTAGCTTTATGTACATTTTGTCGAAAGAAGACAACATGTCAGATCGAGACTTTTCCTGATACAGTGAGTGCATAATACCTTTTCAATAATCTTTCAGCATATTCCATCCCTTAATGTCCAAGGTCAGTTTCCCTGTTTTAAAACTTTAAGAATGTTGAAACCGTGGAAGAGAAAGGGACGGATCTTACGGGGGTATAGATGTATGCCCCCTTTTCACATTTAAAGAAAGAAATATTGTGGAAAATTTGCAATAATCTTTAATTTGGACCCCCTGCCAACGGTATTTTTGAAAGTGGACTTTGTTTCATTTCAGCTATCAGCAATATGTGTGATCTGTAAGGAGAACCCCTGCCCAAATTTTTGGCTGAGTTGAGACCAAGGCGAACTCAATTTATAATTTGATTAATGGTGTCTGTGCATCTCGGCCTTAACTTTTTCTCACGTATTTTAAGAACCAATTGCATATCTAAATAAAATTTTGAACAAACATGGAGACGAGGAACCAATCGATTTTGAGGTTTGTGCAACAGATGTCAAGGTCACAACTTCTAAAAATAGAACAAATAATTGACATTTTATCCATTTCCGCAAAATATCTCCAGAACCACATGCCACATCTAAATGAAACTTGGTACAGAAATCATGACCAGATGTGGAAAAGTATTGATTTTGAGTTCTCTGGGACAAAGGTTAGGGTAAAAAAAGAACAAACACATGATCTTTACTTCTTACCGCACAATATTTGTAGAACCACATGGTTCTTGGTTTTAGCTCGTTTACATCTTTTATAATCTTGTATTTTATAGGACTGATCTTTACATCACAGATTTTTTGTAGAGCATCTAATGTGTTCTTACTATGAATATCATTTTCTAAGCTTCATGATGAAATCTGTGGAATGGAAACCTAAACATAAAGCTTTCAGAAATAATTCAAGAAATAATGTTGCCATTCAGCTACTACTTTTATACTATTAGTAATTTGTTTTGCGAGTATGGAGTTATCTGCTTGTATTGCCCCGAGTGCTACAGAATAACATGCAATACTTCGAAATGAGAATTTTTTTCTGAGCAAAACAATTTACTTATAAAGTTTTTATTGCTATTCTGTTATTCAATTATACAAGATGTATGTTTCTTATTCACTGAAATATTTTTTTGTTAAATACTATTTTTGGATAAATATGGCATTTTCTTTTGGGGATTATTTTTGTCACATTACGTTACAAGACAAAATAATACACTGTTGCAAATGTTCCGTAGAGGTTGAAGGTGGCATGTTCATATCAGCGCAGTGCAATGATTTATTGTCGCTCGGGAACAATCGAAAACGTCGATTCAGATTCCAACGTGGAAAACTGAACAGAAAGGTAAGCATACAACACATTCACGGTCATTTGTTTTAGTGTGCCGAAAAAAATATATACCTACTGTAAATATGTCTGTTTCAGGCTGTGTACTACATGTTGTATCAGTATTTTCAGTTTCTTGATGACTATCCAAAATCTGTGATTAAACAAAAGTTCTGAACATCATAATAATTCCCACAATAAGAATAAATTGAAATTCAAGATATATTTGTATGAACTATTAGTATAGAGGAATGAAGGTTGAACTGGTACTATGAAGCTGATGAACAGTTTGCCTTATTCAGTATGTTGAAGTCTTAAGACACGCCATTTGTCATATTTTCGTAAACTGTCTATCGCGGTTATTGTCAGTTTTACAGACATATATTGCAACATTTAGCTGCATAATGGATAATTATAATGCGACATTCATTTGACAGATTATTAGATTGGTCAACACTGACTGTAAATTACACTATGACCATGCCTGGGACAAAATAGATTTCCTTCTTCTCTGGTTCCTTCTCTACCTTTAAATACTTGAAATACAAATAATACACGAAATTGTCTGATTGCAATAGAACCGCAATAACAGTACATTATATATGTATTCAATCTTGATTTGACAGTCAGAAATCTTCCAGTTACAGGCTCTGCTATGTGGCACCTGTAAACTGTATTTGACTGTCAAATATATTGTTGATGCCCGCAAGCATTCAAATAATGCACATGCTTATTATCAACCTGCAAACTTGTTGATAATCAACTTTTCAATAGCAAATATGTCAAGTCTTAACCTTTGTCAAATCAAATTTCCTTTCAGATGAATATGCTTTAATGAAAGCTGATAAAGATACAATGTATGCTATTTGATTAAGGGAAACAAGTCATATAAATTATTTTTTTGTACTTAAAACGAGTTGATGTGTCTCACACACTTCATTTTCATTCAGCTGGTTTTCTGTTACCCTAGGCTGTTTTCAAGCGTTGTCCCTTCTGAGATTAAATCTTTCTACAATATAAAAAAATCTGAAAATAGAGTACATGTATCCTTTATAGAAGCCATTAAGTTAACGGGATGAGTCACTGCAGCATGAGTAAAAAAAATCAGAAACAAGTTGTGAATATTTTTTAGTTTCATAAGTACATCATCTGATACGAAAATAGTTGCATATAAAGATAAGAACTCTTTTTTTCAACCAATGTAATAATTCTCTGTGACATTTCAGGATATATTGTGCGTAAACTGAACAAATATCAAATTTGAGTTCTATTTTTTAAGAATTTGTGACCTTGACCTTTGATGCATAAACCAAAAAATCATTAAAGTGTTCCTCCTCTTATCATTGATCAATTAGATTTGACCTATGTTTGTTAAGATATTGTTTGGAAACCGAAACTAGAGCTGTCTTCGAAAGGCAACCAAATATACCCCAGTTATTGAACCCTCAATCAATAGGGCAACTGCAAATTTAAGCTTTATAAATGAAATACGTGTCAAGAACCTATCCAAGCATGATCAGAAGTTAAACCTGTATCCTTAAAATGGAGCTGCGGGAAGTAACATTTATATTAAAAGCAGAAGATTTCAAGTATATTGTGCTTATTGTAATAGCATAATAGTTATTACCATATGGTTTCTTGGAGTTTTTCTTTCCTAGAAGGATTCTCGTAGTAAATAAGGTCCATATATCATTTATTTTACCAATAAAATATTTGTCAAGAGCAAATCCCATAACATGGGTAAAATTATTCATGTTGTCTAATTCATTTTATCAAATGCATGTGTAACTATTCATATATACTTTACAAAAGAGGAAAAAGTATATCCCAATGGTGTATTAATCATATATACTATACGTGTTTTTATTCATATATTACATATACTATAATTCTTGTCAGCCAGTGTTTCGGATATCATTTAAGTCAATAAATAAGACCAAGGCCGTAAATCTTCACTAGGTACCCTGTAGCCCAGTATTAAAGTTGGTTTCAAATCAATTTAGTATTTGGGTACGACACTCGGTGTTCCTTTTTATGTGTCTAATTTTGTTTTTATGTATATATTGCATTTTCAATTGGTTTTTGATGACGGAAGGTATTCTTTAAGACTTTTATGTTTCCGATAAGCAATAATTGGTGGTCTTGGGAATAGCTTTGTGGTGGTCATTTCACTCTCTTCAATTAAGTGCCAGTGTTTTCTAATTGCTCTGTTTAATTGTTTAAACAGCGGGTTTCATTTAGTATCCTATACCAAAGGTTGCATTTTTCGTTGATCTTTCATTTTGAATCGTGAAGTTCCTTCCTTTTCTTATTTGTAGTTTTTGCAATTAATTGATTGATTTCTTCTTCCGGGTAACATCTTTTTAAAAAGGATTGTTTTAAACAGTTCAATTTGTAATTCTAAATCTTCTTTGTTGTTCGATGATCTAATGAAGCGTGTCATTCGCCTATAATGAAGCCTTTAAATACAGACGATGGGTGAGCATACGATCTTTCTAGATATTGGTATTATCCGTGGGCTTGCGATACAATTTCATGTCTACTATCTTTTCTGTCATAAATCTGTTTCCTTTAAATAGTTTTATGTCCAGAAACTGTATATTTTGTCTGAAGTATTCATATGAAAATCCAAATAAAGGGTGAATGCTATTTGCAATTTGGAAAATTCTATACGATTTTTTTTCTTCTCGGTTAAATATGATAAATCCATCATCTCTATATAATGACTAATGAATTAAGTTGTTGGTATATGGAAATAAAAGCAGTAGGTTTGAAATTATTTCAAACATTCTAAGGTCCGTTAAACTAGGAGACATTGGGGCTCCCATGGGTACATCAATAGTTTGTCGATAAATGTGGCCATAAAATTCGAATTTGTTATTTTCTAGTACAAATTTAAGAATATTTAAAAAGTCATCTTTAGGTGGTAGTGGTATATTATAGATAGTTGAGCTTATTTTAGGCCAAGCTCGCTCTACGGCTTCAATAATTTCTCTGTGTTCAAGATTAGTGTACGTGCTGCTAATGTCGAATGTTGCTAAAATGCTGTCCGCAGGTACTTTAATTTGTTCTATTTTATTAACGAAATCTGTGGAGTCCTGAGTGTGGGTCCACAGATTATCAATAACTGGTCTAAGAAAGTAATCTATATATTGACCGATTCTTCCTAATGGACTGTTACAGAGAGATACTATTGGTCTTCCCGGAATTTGTATTTTTTGTAGGTCTTTATTATCTTTTATTTTCTCTCTGTCTTTTATACTTAGCTTATGTATTTTGGTAAGAATATATAATCTTCCAATTCTTTTTTTTTCTTCGTTCACAATATGTTTAAGTGTGATATCGTCTACAAGATGTGATTTATGTAGTTTTTCTACAATTTTGTCAATGGTTTTTGTGATTTCGATAGTATGTGGTTATAATAGTCTTACGTAATGTATATTGTCGTTAAGTTCACTCAATGCTATATCAATGTATTTATTTTTATCCAGTACAACTGTGGATGAACTTTTGTCTGCCTTTTTTATTATTATGCTTATTTTTTTAAAGATTGCAATGCTATTCTTTTTTTTTAGAAAGGTCATCTTTAAATTTTCTAACGCTGAGGTTTTGAAGTTCCAGTTTTGTAGCAAATAACTAATTTTCGACGGCATTGTTCGCTAAGTGCGGTACAAATCCTGAGTTTGTTCTGAATGGATGATAATTAACAGCTTTTGTACCGCCATCAAAGTGGTATCAACATCTCATTTTACCACAATGCAGGGGTTAACATAGTGAAAGCATGGAAACAATGACATACACAAATGTACCTCCCTTTTTCCAAAATATATAAAAAGGCAGGTCTGAGCCCGAAATCAATTATATAAGTGCCGTCCAATCTTCCTGTAAAGGTCCATCTATTTTAAGGCACTCTGAATTTCGCGACTTTTTCCAGTTTCCATAGCAAAAGCAGCTATTCTGAAGATTTTGTGACCGAAAAATCAATTCTATGAGTGCTAGACATACTCCTTGTGAAGTTTCATCAAATTTGAGGCATTTAAGTTTTCCAGCCTTTTTTTCAGTTTTAGTGGCAAGAGCTGCAATTTTACAGAGATATGTGGATGCACAACTACTTATTGTAAGTTAAATTCCTTGAAGTTATTTAACTTTTCGGAAACTTTCTAAAGAAAAACACAAAAAGTTGTGTTTTTCATTCGTACTAACGGACGGATGAACGAATAAACAGACGGACGTATGGACAAGCGTAAAACAATATAATGCCTTCCCGACTTTCCGACTTTCCGTTGCAGGCCATAAAAATGTCGAATTTTCGTTCTATTTCTAGAATGTGTGACCTTGTCCTTTGTCGAATAAAGATCAGAATCGATGAAATTCCTTCCTTCATCATATGTCATGTCTTCTTTTCGTTTCTTTTTGATGTGACATGTGGTTCAAGAAATATTGTGCGGTAAGAAAAAAAGATCATGTTTTTGTTCTATTTTTAGAAGTTGTTACCCTAACCTTTGTCCCAGAGAACTCAAAATCAATAGGTTTCAACATCTGATCATTAGTGATTTCTGTGCCAAGTTTCATTTAGATATGACGTGGTTCTGGAGATATTGTGCGGAAATGGATAAAATGTCAATTGTTTGTTCTATTTTTAGAAGTTGTGACTTTGACATCGATTGGTTCCTCGTCTCCATGTTTGTTCAAAGTTTTATTTAGATATGCAAGTGGCCCAGATGCACAGACACCATTCATCAAATTATTAGTTGAGTTCGACTTGGTCTCAACTCAGCTAAAAAATTGGGCAGGGGTTCTCCTTACAAATCCCATATATTGCTGATAACTGAAATGAAGCAAAGTCCACTTACAAAAATACCGTTGGCAGGGGGTCCAGATTAAAGATTATTACACATATTCCACAATATTTCTTTCTTTAAATGTGAAAAGGGGGCATACATCTATACGCCCGTAAAACAGGGAAAACTGACCTTGTAGGACATTAAGGGATGGAATATGCTGAATTAAAAGTTTTAGACTATAGCAGGATCAGCTCACAAGATTACTGAAAAAGTATTATGCACTTACTCTATTAGGAAAAGACTCGATCTGACATGTTATCTTCTTTCGACAAAATGTACATAAATCTGAAATTAAGAAATAAAATAGTACAAAATCAATGGAAATAAGCAACTTTTTCTATCAATCTTCAAATTTCCAATGCTAATTATTGACATGTTTTTCCGCCCTTGACACCTGCCCCTTCTTCTAATTAGTTTTTCTATTAGAATACACATCTCAGATTAAACTGCATGTAAATACATAGCAAATATACTTTTACATATATCATGATATATAGTGAAGTTTTCCACACATATTAATTTACATACTGGTGTTGATCTTTTGCATATAAATGGAGTTTTATTCTAGTTATATATGCATTTCTCTTAATTGGAAGTAACAATCATCTTAATACCCCTTTGCGTAAGCACGTGCCTAAAATTCAAGATGTCTGCCAATACTACCAATTGTCATGAGATTTATACAGTATGATTTGTTGTCTGATTTAGTATTCTTACTGAAGAATAAATATGTACCTTTCAACCAATAATTTATCATGAACAGCAAGTTATGTGAGTTACATTAAAACAGGGATTTTAAATTGTGCACCAAAGAAATTGCTGAAAATGAGGTTTCTATCCAGCTTCAGTACAAGTAAACCAATTGTGACATCATCTTTTTTATGGAAACGTTGTTGATATTTCTTTGTGAAAGTCAAAGCTTATCGTGGTTGTGAAATTAATTTCAGAGCATTAATACAAGAAAAGTATCAACCCCTCTTGAAAGATGATATAGACTACTCTCAAACTCTCAGGCTAAGACATCTTTTAGCATCCCTCGGCAAGCCTCGGGACGGACATGATATCTTAGCCTTCATTTGTAAGATACAGCCTATCTCCCCTTTTCTCTTGGGATACATACTATGTATATACCAGTGAAATAAAATTGATTATTAACTGTGAAATTATTTCCCATAATTTCACTCCAGGAAGTGACATCACAATAGAAGTTGTCAATGCTGTTCTCAAGTAAAGTGTAGCAGATTAAAAAGTAGTTCATAAGTTTAAAATATTCTTTAATTGAACTAATAAATATATAATAAAAACAAGAACTAAATTTAGATTATATCTATTGAAAATATTCAACTCATGATAAAAAAATGCTTTGATTCACTTATGCGCAGCGCATATTCGTAAATTACTGCGCTATTCGATCAACCGTTGAATACTTTGCTATAATCAGATTCTTGAATTGTAGTATAATTAAATTTTACTGCTATTATAAAAAATGTTATTTTAACCACATTCCAGAATTTCAACTGGTTGTTAGTTTCTTACATGTGATAATATAGATTTAACTGATACTAAATTACAAAAATGCCTAAATTTTATAATAAGCAGTAATTTCATTATGATGTATATGTGTTTCGAGGATTAACCTCTCGTTAGCAGCATTAGAACCAAATACTAATTTGGAATCCACAATCCAAAAGAGGTAAAAAAATATTCATTACCTATCAGAAACTGTGGACACAGGATATTTCTAGCCCACCCCTTGCACTGCTAACTGTTTGCAAAATCTTAGGGGTTGTTCATGCATGACTAAGAAGCCAGGTCTCTGTCTGGGCGTGGAATAGGTATGTTTTATAGGACTACTAGTACAGGCCGTACAAACTGCTAGCTAAAAAACTTAAAAATGATCATTCATACTTAACTTATAGGCTAGGGCCACCAATTTGGGTTTGGAATCCGTATGCACTCCTTAACAAGCAAATGCATGGACTCCGTATGTATTCCTTTACAATCAAATGCATGTCAAATATCAAGTAGATAGGAAGTTACAGTTTATACAAACTGGCTGCTGTCTTTAAATTTTAAGTGATTGTTCATACTTAACTGAGAGGCCATGGCCACCATCTGGGTGTAATTTGGTTATATACATAATCCTCAAGCCGCAACATCATGTCAGATACTACTGGTACAAGCTATTTAAACTGCTTGCTAAAAACTTAAGTGATCGTTCATGCTTGACTAAGGGACCAGGGCCATAGACTAGGTAAAGATTTGAGTTGTACCTAATACAATGCAACTGCACATGAGATATTATGGACATACAACTGTATCTCTAAGTCTGTATCCTTAGGGATACAATTGGAAACCAAAAGCTACTGATCCACCGTACTAAGGTTCGAAATCAGTTATTTAAGCATCACAACGTATACAATATAATCATTTATCACATACTTACTCAAGAAATGTGTCTTTTTGCATGTGGCATAAAGAAAGAATTAAGCCAGTCATATCTTCAGGGGTGTAATATGAAATCCATATTACACCGCCGTGTAATATGAATTCCGTATAACATGGGGTAAAATATGGATTTTTCAAAATGGCGACTGACGGGTTTACCACTTTATGGAATTAACAAAGATTCACTAATTTCAGGATAATTTACTGGCTCAAGTTATAAATCAATTTATTTATTTACTGAGAACAAGATAGTCCAAGAAACATTTTTTTTCGGATTTTGAGCCTACATCTTTCACAAGTTTCTCACTATTATGTAGTCGTTCCAGTTAATGACCCGCATTGTTATGAAAATACTTTTGTCGTTTTGTGAAGAAAAATACCAGTGTTAGCAAAGTTTAAGCAAGAAGTACACCTTAATTAAATTTTCAACTATTCGTGGTTCCTTTCCACAAATATGAGCATTGATAATACATGTAAGTGTAGCAATGTTCATCAGCTATGACAACACCATAATCTCATTTGCAAGTTCTTGTGTTAAAATATTGCAAAGCAATTTATTTAAACCTACAACTTTCAGCACAAATGATCTTTATAGTATTTAATGGTGGGAAATACATTCCCCTTAACTGTATTTTCTGTTGGAAAATATCCTGTCTGTTAAATGAAACTCCTAACAATAGGGAACTATCTGTTGACATGAAAAACAGTTAGCTGGCAAAAGCCTTTTTCCCCGGCTATGCGCATAACAGGGGGCCAACCTTATTTGGTTGGAGCAAAATCGTTTCTGCATAAATTTTGGTTATTAAGAGCATTTTAGCGATTGATTAAAAAATGATCCCTTTCGGCAATAGTTTCTATAATTCAATCCTGTCCATTCAATACTTATTTGAAATATAAAGATTTCAAAAGTTATGTAAGAAAAAATGTTTCGTAAATATCGCGGACGTTCAAAATGTAGATAGGTCGTTGATGTTTTTATTCAATAGCTTTTGAAATCTTATATATTTTGAACAAGTATTGACTGAAAAGGATGGATTCATCTATTAATTGCTGAAAGGTAACATTTTTTATCAATTTAAACATTCTACAGTAAGTAACTTTAACTGATACACACACGATTTTGCTCCAAAAAATTGGGACTTCTCCAACCAATTAGGTTTGACCCCCTGCATGGGTTTCCTTTTAGCAAATAGCGAGTGGTCTACATTGAATTTGTAGCTAAACATAGTAGATACAAAATGCCGAAGTTATTGTAAATTTAGATATGATGTCCAAAATAAAGGCAACATGCTATCTTTGAAACAAATATTCCGTTGAAAACCACAATGACTGAATGACAACATTTTACAGTTAGAAATTTTGTTTTTCATGATTTCAATTTATATGAAATAAAGAAGAGTAAAATTGGTCAATTGTTGAAGTATTTGATAAATAGTTTATGATATGGCATTTTTCATATCATATCCCATATCATCCCGAGACATCCATATTAGCCCGAGGGCCGATGGCCAGAGGGCTAATATGGATGTCTCGGGATGATATGGGATATGATATGAAAAATGCCATATAATAATCTCTATGTATTAGACATGCTTATGAAAATATATCGAATTAAATCCTGGTACTTGTATAAATAATATTTTCTGTTATTGGGATATTTGCAAGACTTGAGTACTAAATGGGATTTTTTTTACCCATAACAATGTAACGATACATTGAATTGACCGGTGGATATGCTCGTGTTCTATAGTCATCCATAGAAGTAAACAAATATTGTTTATTTTTGATACGAAAATGCTTCCATACTGAAGGAACATTTTCGTCACTCCTCGCAGCGAAAACAGGCGAAATCAACTGATGGCAAATATGCTTTAGAAAGATATTAGAATTTGGCAATAAAATTCTAAACTAGGGACATTTTATTACAAAAACAGACTATGTTTGGGTTGATACACTGAGAAGTTGTTTATACAACAATGTATGTTTACAATTGCAGGAAACCAATAATAACTATAGATTCTATTACTTACATATATTTATAAATAAGCATAAGCTATACAATGATCAATCACAATTTGCTTCAATATCTTTGTATGAATATGTTTTTATAAATGTCGTTTGATTATAACAGCAAATGGTTATGTATAAGTAGGTCACATACTCAAACAATTTCCACATCGATGATTTTAGGTATAGAATATATCATATTGTAAAGAAATAATTTAATTTGAACTTAATCTGATTTTCTACTAACTTTAACTGTTTTCTCACAAAATACCTTGAAACATCGGAGCAGAAAAATTCTGCTACACATTTTGTGTCATCAAATAATAGTTCAGATTGTATTCCTATGTTAAATATGAAATTAATGATCAATTAAATTAAGAGAAAAATACCCTTTTCATTTCCATACCAAAAAATAATGAATTAATTCAAATATTTTCGGTTGAAAGTTCTACAAAAATATTATCTTGTAAAATTTTTAATCTCTTCAGACAAAAATCTGGGATCTTGAAGAGAACTTTAGTGTCAGTGTGTCTCAAAAGATATATGCTATATGAATTTGTGACGCATCTCTAATAAGCTGTACTCCCAACACTTTATTTCACAAAGGGGATGGCATCTAATGAATTTCCATCTTCTACAAAGACGGATGTGATATATTTACAAAGATTCACAGAAAAAACATTGCTTCAGAATAACATAAAAATTAAACAACACAACTATTATTAAAATGTAATATTTTAAACAGAATTGTCGTGTTTTAGTATTTTTGATTTTAGAATTTTCGATTTCTTCGAGTTTGCCTAGTATTCGTTGTTAATGTGTTCCTTCAAATATTACAAATATTGCAAAATTATATATAGGTGTATACTTTAATGTAAATATCTTTATAGCACATGATTGAGGAGGGTATTAATTATAAAAAAAAAAGAAGTTGACTGCTATTTTTTTAACATTTCATTACAACTTATTTCTTAACTTAAATGATGGAAAACGAGCAGCAAGATACCCTAGTTTATGGTCTTCTTGATAAATCATAAGTGGTGCTCCAAACAAACAACGGATCTCCGGTTAATAACTTCGGGGCATATTTTACTTGACATTATAAACGTCTGTGGAAACAGTGTTACATACAGTATAACATCATGAAAATATTTAATTAGAATCATGAACCACAAAATGTGTTCATTTGTTGTATAAGAGATTTTGCTGAAGAACTGAAACAAAGCTGTAATACAACTTATTTGTACATGTTTGCAGTGTGATTATTTTAAGCAGTATGTCTTGGAACATGTTGCTGTTGAGAAATCAAGTCTTGTTTCATATTAAAGTCTTTCAATATATCTAATTATCTTTTCTTATTTTTTATATAGCTGATCGAATTACATTATTCTTATTTT
>MJUU01004716.1:61781-102077 GCA_002080025.1 Modiolus philippinarum | reverse complement strand
TTTTTCAAATACCCGGCCAAATTACATGATTCTCATTTTACTTAAAAAATTAATGAAAGTATACAGACTGGCGAGCCTTCTGCTGTAGAAATGAAACAAAACTTTGAGTACAAATTATTTCTACATGTTTGTAATGTTAATGTTATTACGATGGTGGTATAGTAGGTAAAAAAAATAGTGGTTAGTCTTGGAACATTTTGTTTTTGTTAGATGCAAGTTCATATTTATGTTTATTATTATATTTATCATGTATCTTATTAAATTACATGAATTTACTAAAAACTGTCATTAATATTAATCCACATAATAGCTTGCATACGCAGTTGTCTGAATTAATCAGCAAACGAATACAGAAAGTGGAAATTCTAAAACATAAAATCAAAATAATATGTCACTTTGCGTTGAAGAATACTCCAATTTGTGAACTCTTTGACCCATCTTTCAAAATTACGTTTTGTCCCCCCATTTTTCTTTTCTAGATTGTGGTCATGGAGTTAGTAGTCTACCTGTATGGGTTTTATTCGTATGTTTATTCTACGATAGGGAAACGGGACAGAGAAAGGGGAGGTTTGGGTACCCATAAACCGGTTTAACCCTACCGCTGGCTTTTGCTAGTGCCGGTACCAAGTCCGGCTGTCCCGAGTTCCTATCGTTGTTTATGTTTGTCTTTTGTATTTTTATTTATTTTTTTTTTTTATTTTTTTTTATTTTTTTTCTTGTGCAGTTCCTATTTACTTTCTGGCATGTGGCTATGTCTTTCGGCCATTGTAGGTGTTTCCTGTTATCTTTTTTATTCCAATTTGTGAAATAATAATGGTCATGACAATGACATCATTTAAAGATATGACGTGTCAGTATCCCAATTGAAAGCGGACATTTTCAGCTAGATTCACGTCTTCTTGGATTTGACTAACAACTTTGACATTTCCTTGATTGCTTCACTCAGAGTGTGACGGGTGCTAATACAGAGCAGGCCATGGACATGCTTACCTTCCCAGAGCACCTGGAGTCACTCTCAATTTCACTGGAATTCACACCAAAAGTGCCTTTGTTTTGAATGTTGTGATTTCTATTTTTTGTGCTTTGTGCTTTGTATCTGTCTAACGTCATTGTTTTATGTCTAGAGTCATTGTTTTTCCGTGTTCTTTGGTTGGCAATGTCTTTTGACTTCCAATTTTGTAAATTTCACTCCATTGTTCTTTTGATATTCGACAGCCGTTATTTTTTTTATGTCAATTCATGATGGCTGTAAAAAGTCTGTAGTGATTATATTGCAACTGTAATAATTGAGCATAACCTAGGCTTATCGAGACAAAAAGAGGAAATGGAGAAAATATATTGCTTTCAAATACATAAATAAGCAAACGTTTGTGTTATACTTCCGTTTAATGGGAAGCCAAATCTCTTCAGCTTACCTTGCTATAGCTACGGTGAGCTGTTGCAATCACTTTAAGTCCGTTGCACACCCTTCTGTCTTGCGCAAATTTAAATTTTCATTCAAAGATATTTTTCTCTGAAACTAATGGGATATTTGGAACAAAATTTTGTCAGAATCGTCAACGGATCGCCCATTGAAGAATCTAGTTCTTCAAGTTCATTTTATGCGCATAGTTTAACACTGTTACTATGGAAAATCACATTCACATATCTTTCTTTTAAAGTCCCCGCTATTTAGAACAAATAAAAGTGACAACAAAAGCCCTAATCGATCAGAGGAAGAGACCAGTAGGGAAAATCCGTTTAACTTTCGACTGAATCAGGGAAACGCAATCCAACACGGAATATTTTTAGCAAGTCGTAATATTCCCGACTTGGAACGGGTATTTTATATATAGAATAATGGGTTAAACCAGGTTTAATGATGTATCAACCTCCAGCTTATATGACGACTAACTATAGCTTTTGTGTGCCCAGGTTGTGTTAAATGTGAAAGCCATAATATTGTCTGGGGGCGCTACACTATTGCAATACGCCAATGTTTGACAGACCTCGAAAATAGTACTATCAAAAATAGTGCTTCTTTATTTGTAGTGAGTCTTGTCTACTAGTTTCCTTGGATAAATATCTCCAAAAGCTGTTTTTTTTTCAAATACATGCTATACCCATTTTCAACAATCACGAACCTAAGTTGAACATTCGGCCCTTAGGGAAAATTTTCAAAGCTCTTGCATTGTACCCTTCATCAAGTTGTTTTTTCAGGTTTAGGCAATAATGGAAAATGGGTGCCAACGAGGAACAGAGTTAAACATTGGATCCTTCGGAGAATATATTCAAATATGTTCTATTTTTCACTATTTTTTTGGGGTCATACTCTTTTCAAGATGGCCACAATGTGGGATTATATTTTAAAATTGGATCCGAAGAGAAAATTTCAAACATCTCTTTAAAACTATTCTGTCGATGGGAACAAAATTTAGCCAAAACAGCCCATATAAGTGTGTGTCCGGTTTTGCCGCACCTTATCGAAGATGACCAGTGGTTAACATAGTTTAACGTAGGGATCCTACGGTAAATACACGAAATCTTCTAAAATCACTGAGCCAATCGGATTTACCTGTTCGTACCTCATCAATGTGACGAACATTCTTTTAAATAGGAAACCTATGTGACATCTATTCAAACTCTTGATGAAACAACTTGGCTTAATAAGATTCATTCTTAGTCACACAAATCCTTGGGAGGTCTTCTGCAAAGTTTTTGAATTTAATGTTCCTTTCTCAGTCAAGATGGCCACCAGTTAGAACATACTCAACATGGGACACTGATTGATTTAAATTAAAAATTATTCTTGGAAGCAGCAATGGTCAAACTATGAAGCAACACCTTTTTAAAACAGTTTTGTTGATATTGTTCATAATTATATGTCTTCCAATGTGGACACCCTTTGGCTCAGTTATTTGCTGTATGATTAACGTCTTTCTCAAATGAAATGTACATAGAATGTTAAATACGGATTAAAGTGTAAACCCATAAAAAAGAGGGCGACATCAGTTGTTCCGGACGGTTAGCCTTGCCCTTGTTTCTATACAGCATCAGGCGCATTGTCTTTGGGTCAATTCAGGAGTCAATACCACTGATATCTCATATCTATCCCCGACGTCGCCTTTACGGGCCATAAAATTTCTTAATTGACGAAAGTTAGAACGTTTGAACATATCCATGACTCAGCTGTTTCTGTGACAACGTCCCTGTTTGAAAATACGCTCCCCCGTAACCAATAATTGTGAAATATACAGTTCATTTGTCCAGTCCCTTTCTCCCTTCTCCCGTTGTTTCCTTACCTTTTCTATCCGACAAACACAAACACACAAGTGAGGTAAAACGTGAATACATATGCCTTTTCCAGAAAGAAAATTAGGATTAAACATCTATTTAAGAATTTCATGTGCACAGTAAAGTCCAAATTCAATTTCATTTTTAGTGCATTATACACAGTATATTACAAGATTAATTTGATGTTAAATCCATATAACGGTAGATTTACTTGAAATAAAATCGAGTGTAAATGTGTGACTTACTGTATCCAATAGCCTGGCAATAAACTGGCATCGAATTTAAAATAAAGTTTAGGATTAGACTTTAATTTATTTTTTAAATCCGGAAAATTAGAATTACTTTACGAAAAATATTTTTAAATGAATTGATTATCTGTGCAGTATAGAAAATTTTAAAGTGAAATTATTGTGCGTTTAAACTACATTGATGCTTTGAGAGGGCAAAATACACTATGAGCCAACCAAGGCATACAATGCGAGAGCAAAGAATAATGATCTCTATGCACTGCTTGAAAGGAAGTCTGTGCTAAACAAAGTTCATTAACACTCTAATTCTGGTGGTGGTAACCTAAATTTAGACTTCGTTACTGTACCTAGTACATTTTTTCCATGAACAGCCCTAAAACAGATGATGAGTCAAAAACAATACAAATTATTTCAATCTAAAGTAAATCTTTCCCCAATACGATAACTGATCTACACGACTAGTTTCCTTTAATCACAAACATGTCATTCCCTTTGCTATACAAAGCTTGAACTGTAACCAACCTTCCATTTCATATTCCATATGCCTTCCAAAGTGTCAGTTTTCCCTCATCTGTGAACTTTACATTTGAAATTTTTGATATTCCTTTGATCAAGTCTGTCACTTTTGATGTTAAATTTGAAGCACTGGTGATCTCTATATGGGCTGCTTGTCATCGAGTCACTCCTCGACAACTATCAATGGCCGTCTTCATATCTCCGCTGCATTCTTCCCCTCAGCAACTATTCCGAATTTAGGAGCGCATGTGTGCAGTTTTTACATCGCAATATGATTTGCCACTCTTACTCTCACTAAAGTCTTATCTTTTAACTGTAATTCCTGCAATAAAGAAGTTTCTAATTACTCGATAGTTATTTAATCCTTATATTTGCTTATATTATTTTATTCAAGAGATAGATAACAAGCCTCAACCATAAAATAATTAAACTTCAAAAAAGATTTTTTTTTCTTTTTGAATAGCTCCAAATCTAGATAAATTACAAATGTGTCAGATGATTTGCTTTGTCATTAGCTAGAATTCAACTTTTTTGAAATGCCAATGAACTGTTGCTGTGAAGTATAATTGTTGTCATCAATACAGAAGTTTTACAGTCACCATCGTGAGCTTTTTTTATTATTTTACAGTGAGTTTATCACAAATGACCTCTGACACAACACTTTTTAACTTCTTTATGGTATGTTTATGTTATCTTTCTCTTGACAGCAATGTATTATAAATTATTGTCTTTCCCTGCTCCTATTTCAGCAAGCAGAGTTCTGCCACAAAAACAATATCCGGTTGAATCAAAGTTATCAAGAGTTTGACCTGGAGTACCAATGTTTTACAAGAAATATCCTTTTAATGTGTTTCACAATAAATAAATCTTAATTAAATAAAGAATATACTTGTATTGTCTTTTTTTTTAAATTCTGTAAACAAATTATGGGCATCGATAAAGCAGTATGCAAACAAGATATTCGAAAAAAAATATGGAAACTAGATTGCAAAAAGTTCAAATATCTTCAAGATAAATCAACAACCCAGTTTCTATGATTTTGCTGATGTCTTGTTTATTTATTTGTGCAATTGTGATTCTGTTTTTAATAAATAATCAGAAACCGCAAATTCAGTAGATGTTTATTTTATCTGTTTGGTTTCGTGTGAAAACTGTAAAAAGGTTATAGCCTTTGAAATGAAGGGAAATCGTTTGGTATATCCAGGTCAACCTCTGATATATCCGGTAATTTTGATATGGCTTTTGCGGAAAGGCTCTGCAGCCTGATATAACTATAGCAAAGGATGATAAGATAAGTTTTACATGCAAAACAGGTTAAACATACCTTTCAGGAGCATATGATTAATGTGTTGGAATGCCTTTACCTTTAGCTTTTGGCCTTTTCTCTTTTTGGTTGTCTTTTTGGTTTATCAATGTGTCTGTTTAGTGACTTTTATTTAGTGTTCACTGTTTATAGTGTTTTTATCTGCTTTTCAAAATAAACAATGAAGGATATGGAGTAAATGCACATGAAAAGTCTCTAACAACACGTGGTAGAACCAAGCAATGGAAGGCTTTTTATTTAATTTTTTCATCTTAAAGTCACAATGAAGCCATCAAAATTGGGATTTTACCATATGTAATAGCTTGTTTGTTTCACCTTCATACAGTTTGTTTGGTATCTTCTACTTTTTACACCAAACTGCTGAAAAATAGTAGTTTACATGCTATTTCCAAACATGGTAGGCTAATGTTACTGCATATTAAAAACCAACCTGTTGCCTCATAAATTAAATCGAATTGTAAACCATAGAGCACTACATTGGTAACAGCCTGCATTATGACTGCGTAAGAAAGCAGAATCAGTATCTGATAGCTGTTCTTTAATTGTCGTCAATGTGTGTTACAACAATACTGCCATAGACTGAGAGTCTTGTTTAGTCCCTTCCAAACAATGAGTAGATTTTCTATGCTGAAAAAAAAATAGTATTATATGAAAATCCTATCTCTATTATGTGTCTATTGATATCATTAAAAACATTTTATGGTCTTAAAATTTTCACTCAAAATTGATTTCTCATCTTGGCTATAAGGACACATTTCAACCAGTAATAACAAGAAAAACTGTGTGCATATCTCACCAAGAATAACCAAACTTGGTATAAACAATATGGTATCAGATGAAAGATTGTCATTTGATTTTAGAGTATGCAATATAGTCCTAATATATCCCCCAGCCAACTGTCGATGAAATTGCAAAAATAAATTTTTCTAAAGATAGTAAAATGAATAAATATTAAATTGAACTTACATTGCATTTTTTTTAATAAAAATGTTGTCAAAATGTCAGTTATAAATTTCAAGAGGTTTATGAAATATCAAATATATAGAAATTCCCTGTTTTAAGCTTGTTTCATGGTTGCTTAGAAAATTGTTAAAAACATTATTTTTTTCACTGACACGGAATCCAGCTCTTTTTCCCTTACTTTAAATTCAAATAAAAAAGAAACTTACGATAACAAAAGATAAACAAGATTTGCTTGAGAAAGATCACATTTGCCCAAAGATTACATGTATATGGTAAAATATATGAAATACTCAATTTTACCCCTTTTTGACCTCTCTGAGACGTTGATCTTTTACATTTTTTTGCATATTTATGTTCCTCTTGACAAGATCTATACACTTGCCAAGTATTTAAAAAGTCTTTCTTACAATGTTCAAAAGTTGATTCTTACCATAGAAACTCACAATTCAAACCCTTTATTCTGAAACAGATGAAACCCCTTTAAAACATATGTCATAGATGAGGTTAAGTAAGTTGGTCTATTGTTTATTGAAATGGTTTCTGTTGTTAAATGTATCTGTTTAAAAATGCTATAAGAAAACTACAAGACAATAATGCAGCAAAATCTGACTAAAATTAAAAATTTCATATTTTTCTGCTTGTCCCCCCTTCGGCCTCTTGTTTCTCAAACGGTAAATGCTTCCGCGATATGTCCACTAACTACAGTTGTGCAACTTTATTAGCAATAACATAAAGCACACCCTGTCTCAATATAAATAAATAATAAGGTTTCTGCAGTCAAAACAGCAAATTTCACTTCTTTTAACCTATTTGACCTTGACCTTTGACCTAACCTTTTTGTATTCATGTTCCTCTTGACTAGACCTAGTATAAAACTCTATCTTACATAGTTCAAAAGTTTTAGCCAATGTTAAAGTTTCGGACACACAGACAGACAGACAGGACAAAATGAAAATGCCCACCACCAATTATCGATATTGGCATAAAAAAGGACAAAATTGTAAATTGTGATATTTGGGCTGTATTTATATATGTATTTTACTTTATTTGGCACATTTGAAGAATATGGCAAAATAAAAACTTTGGACTATGGCAGACTTTCTTTTTCTATGATTTTCTACAGTGCAAGTCTCCAATTTACCCATAAACAGTTGATTTTTATTAAAATGCCTCCCCCACAATTATTTCTTGAACAGCCACACCGAAGTAGATAAATTACAAAAATACAATGTTCTGAAAAAATACAGTGTGTTAGAAATTTCATGAACAAAATGTATTGCGGTAGATATATGCAGATGTGTAAATTGTGGGTGTCAATGCCATAGTTTTTTATAATTCTTTCAAGTTTAGCTTTTCACCTAAGTATTGATTTGATATTTACTTTTTTCCTCCGCTTTCAATGTTAGGTTTACTACTTATATACATAGTGTGTTAGTGTGAGAATTTATATCAGGTCTCGCTTGTCATGTAAAGGGTAACTGCATCACTATTCATCGCTGTTGTGACTCATAGTGATATTGTCTCTTACGGGAAGCTCGGCTTGATACAAACTCTAATTCAAAAGAACTATGTATGATGTATGTAATTCGTATGTCTTTTTATTAACTCCTTGTACATTTAAATGCGAAACATTTTGTTTTCATGTACATCCAAAGTAAGATATATTTTTAATGTAATCAACTGAAACAAATATGTTTTCCTTATTAGAGAACTCAGTGTTTATTTCCAAATTTTCAATAAATAGTTCATTTTGCTTCTTTTTTAGAAAAGAAGCCAAACTTTAAAAAACCAAAATTTGATACTGTCACATTTCCCAAAGACACCGAAGTAGCATTGTTGCAAGACATTCCGATTCTGGTAAAATTTATACGATGAACCGACAATTTACATGTATTCACCTTTCAAATCTTTCTTCAGATTCTTAATATTTAAATGGTTTTTAGAAACAGGTCACACCAATCAAATGCTATTACATGGGTATGATCATCACATAATTCATTACATTTTTTATCAAAAGGATCACTCATTGCATACTGAATGGAATGTGTACAGCATTTGTCTTTTATTTGTATGTGAGCTCTGAAGGTACAATTGTTAGAAATAAGTTTAATTATGTTTTCAGTAATGCTCACAAATAAGCAACCCTCCTCACCACATCCCCAATTATAATTTCCATTGCTTCAGTCGTAGTGCCAATTGTTGATCAAAACAACGAAAAGTGCAGCATATTCCCTCGTCTCGTCTCTAGTGAGTTCGTCCCCCACCAAATTTTACAGAAGAAAAATCTTCAAGGAATTGCAAGTTTAGCTGTTCTTTGGTTTGATCGCTGTAAATTTTGTAATTTTTACTGAAGAAATAGCTTTCTACATTTTACAGAGATATTTTTCACTTGTGAGAGAAATTTTTCTTTTACCCCTACTCACACTCATGGAAGAAATCCCTTATCTTTAATAAGGACTCGCATATGAAACTATTATTCTGAAATTTCAATCTACCAGTAATCAGTGTTTTAACAAATCATATTAAATTATCAGTGTAATTGTAACGTTCATTTTCATTAGTCAACGACATGAATAGGAAAAGACATTTCCGTTTGCCCATTAATCCGCTTGGCAAAAATATAGTACAACAAAGAAAGACATCATTAATATGGATCACGAAGTTTTTAACGTACAAAATTGGAATTATAAGGATTTTGGGAAAAAAATATATGTATGAACTCTGTCACTTCCTTCACAAACTCCTCAGATTGCTAGTGAGCTGCCGGAGTTTATACATATATAATCTCCTAAAAACGAGTGCTTAATCTTAATATAAAAAGAAAAATATGTTAAGGTGGCAAAGGCAGGACTTAAAAGCTTATTCAAGTAACCAAAAAAATGCAATTTGTATTTAAAAATTTACAATTCCTTCTTTGTTTGGTTTTCTTAGTAAAAAAGTCCCATTCCCTTGTCTTATAAATGTCTTTCTAAGACAGTCCTTACCTAAAATCTATCTTAAGATAGCATCTTAGAGATGTAAGACTCATTTTTAACTCATTCACCAAGCTGATCTTTTCTCGCTGCAAGCTATTTGGCTGTATGTTTTCCAGCGCAGAAAACAAGGACTCAAAGGCTGCCCCACCATCAGCTGCTATGTTATGTAAAACTTTCAAATTGGTTTGTTTTGAAGCTGGGCATGCACTCAAAAATCTAAAGAGAGAAGCCTTCGATAGGGGATACAAATCTGCTTCCTGATATTATGACTGGTAAACTTCATAAGTGCAGAATGACAAGCTGTCCTGACAATCTGTGGTATTGTGACAACTTCACCACTTGACAACAACTATAGAGACATCATACAATATTTCTGCTAATATATTTTTGCTTACTGCAACATGACATAATATAGGAAATCTTAAAAAAAATACTTTAGAAATTATAGTCTTTAGTTTGACTTTTCCTGTGATCGAACTTGCACAATCAAGGGAAGCATGGTAACAAAAAGACCACCGAGTAGGTTTAGATATTGTATTTATCCAATAAAATGTATCAACTACCACATAAATATAGAACAAAGGACATTTTGTTCTTGATACGTTCTTTATTACCGCCAGTATTAAATGAGCCCTTCATGGCGAGCTTGGTGCGTTACACCGTGATCAAGTCTGCATTAAAAATCCAAATTTCCTACATTTCTTTTTATTTTTCATTGGCAGTTCACAAACTGATAAATTGAAATCTATGATAACACTGCAAATTTTATTTTAGCCCCGTTAATCTATTATTTATTGCATTAATTTATATGCATAGTTCCTTCAACGTATTACTCGTTTAAACACCACAAGTAGTACATAACATGACGTCGGCATAGCACCTTCACAGTGACCCGATAATTTTATGATAATTTCCAGTTCGGTGTATATTATATGTAGATCAAAGGAAACTCATATAAATTACCAATAAATTTAGAATTCTTATCCAATTCAATAAAAAAACATGTATCACTTTGCATGTGTTTTAAAAAATTGTGAGCAATTAATTAATCTAATTTCTTTTAGTATTTTTCCAGTATTGTAAGTCCATAAGAATTCAGTAATCAGGTGCATCCCAATTAAAAAGTTTAAAACTTGTTTAATGATATTATATCAGGAATTCCAAAAAGGCAAGTTATTTCTAAGAGTTGTAATGTTGACGTAATTGTAGTACATGTGAAAGAGTATTTCTATAACATTTATGATATCTAATCCAAAACTTACATAAAGTCCTTTGGATTTTATTCAATTTGAAATAACAATCAGCCGAATTTTTACCTCATTAATTTCCTTCAAAATAACCGCAATTATTCAATCCATATATTAATTTTGCAACTGACAATTTTTCTGACTAGTGTTCATTATTCCTAACAGACGTATAGTAGTGAAAAATTTACAAACCTGGTGAAAGGCAGGATTAAAAAAGACATTTAATGCATGCTTCAATTTGTCCTTGTTCATTCTACAAACTTCTCTTTTTCTAGAAGTGGTACACCTGAAAAATTTTAAATGTGTAGTAGAACCAGAGACTGACATGTGGTAGGAAAAATGAAAGGATATGGAGTGAATGTACATGTGACAAAAACGCACACGATACTTAGAAACTCCAGTTTATCAAGGACATGGCTTTTATTCCTGTCTACATCTTGATGTCGCCTGAGGGTCTTCAACTAGAGGTGAACAATATTCACCCCCTCAAGCGAGATCAAGAAGGCCCTCACTGACATGTGAGCCTTTATCGCTTTCCTGGTGGCTATTGGTCAAATAAGATTTTCAAAATATTTTTGTTTATAATCATCTGACCTTGACGAAAGACATGAACAGCAACGATGCCCAATGCAACTCTCCTTTGCTGTGATACTATTCTAGCAAATATCTAATATCTATGTCAATCATTCCTTTGAACTGTTACAAAATAGTAATTCATGAAAATCTGTCGTTTGGTGCTTTCCATATTCTATGTTAAAAGTCAGCTAAAAGGAAATTATTGAGCTGCCATTAGCACAATATACACAATATATCAGAGCATGCTTAAGTTGCATACCTATTTTCAAACCATTCTGATGTACCTATTAAAGTTTTACTCATGAAAATTTTGGACATGCAATAATTGGACAACGAATTCAGTATCAAATTCAACTTATAAATCAGGCAAAAGTTTCAGTATATTTGAACTATAACAGTTGAAATCCTGACCTTTTTTTAAAAACGCATTACAACAATACTTGACATGATCATAGAATCAATAATATCTGGTCATTGTTTTAACTTTATCAAAGGCAGGGATCAAATCTTTCAACTCTTCTTTAGTATAGTCTTTGGCTATCATTGACAAAAAATCGGTTTTGGCATTCTTGTTACTGGATTCCTTGTAAAGTTGCATGACCAAATCACCAATTTTACAGGGTTTTGACTTCTGCTGCTGCAAAAAAATAAATAATAAATTTATTTATTCTTTAGAAAAAAATCAAAATTATACATCAAATAGATCGTAGTAATAAAACACCAAATTAGATCACAAATTAAAGACAGTTTTTATTTTTTGGAGCACAAGTCCAAATTACCACGAATGGTGAAAGTATTTTTATTTTTAGATCACAAAACCAATTTAAATTGATACCCTAATAACAGCTGTTTTTTTACTGATAAAACATTGATTATTTTTGGGACACAACAGTTCCTTTTTCTACCGATCTAGTGGGAAGATCAGAATTTGTGGTTATAAATATGAAAAAAAAAAACATCGGTGAAAATACAAGATTCATAATTCTAAGGCAAACCTGGTCAGAAAAATACTGAAAACTTGACATTGAGTGTTTGATATTTCTAGATCTTGAACTTTCACAGGTTTTAAATTCATATAATCTTATGAACCACAAATACAAAACCCATGAACCAATGAAATTCCCTATGAACCATGAATGCAAGTTCTTTCATTGTATGAGTCTTTCATACTAGTATTAAATTAGCATGAAAAGTTGAAAACATTTTTTTTAATCTTCTTGGTCTTATTTTAATGTAGTGGCTAACTTGGAAGACTGACTTTTTGTAATTGTATAATCATTTATCATTTATGATATTTACATGTTTGTTACTACTGGGCCAATGCCAATGCTTGTGGTCGTTAACCAATGGTATTTATCAACCCAGTAGTCAGTATTTCTATGCTGACCTGTAAATTGATTGTCTTGAGAAACTTGCAATGTCAAATTTCTTTAAAAAATGCTTAATACAAAGGAGTATCTTAATTTGCATATTTCTGTCCTTTCTTTTTTGCTAATTTGTTCTCGGTCATATTTAAAAAAAAAGTTTTTTATTTAGTGTCTTCCATATGTTTTGGTGTGATATGCACTTGGTAAACATACGTTTTTGAATTAGCCAAATGCAGAAACTAAATTTACAGTAACTTTGTTATCCATACCGTCTCTTGATCAAAGTTTCCAAACTTCCTTAGCTTGGTTTAGTGTAAAATGTCAAAGGTTTCTTCAACTGCAGTAGTTGCTTTTCTACTTAGTGATCTTAATGTTCTTGGTTTAAGCCCGTTTACATCTTTTCTAATCTCGTATTCAAAGAACTGATCTTACCATCACAGATTTTTTTTGTAGAGCATCTAATTTGTTCTAACTATGAATATCACTTTCCAAGCTTCATGATGAAATCTGTGATGGTGGAATAGAAGCTTAAAACTAAAACTTTCAGAATTAATTCAAGAAATAATGTTGCCATTTAGCTACTACTTTCATACTATTAGTAATTTGTTTTGCGAGTATGGAGCTTTCGTTTTGAATTGCACCGAGTGCTACAGCCCAACATGCAATACGAACTGAGCAATTTTTCTGAGCAAAACAAATTGCTTATAGAGTTTTTATTGCCAATTCTGTTATTCAAATATACAAGATGTATGTTTCTTATTTCACTGAAATATTTTTTTTTTGTTAAATACTAATTTTGGATAAATATGGCACTTCCTTCTAGGGATTATTTTTGTCACATTACGTAACAAGATAAAATATAAGTATTCTGTTGCAAACGTTCCTTAGAGATTGACGATAGTTTGTTCATATCAGCATAGTGCAGTGGTAATAGAATTATTGTCGCTCGGGAACAATCGAAAACGTCGATTCAGATGCTAAAGAGGAAAATTGAACAGAAAAAGTTATTCAATTAGTATGAAAAGTTGAAAACAGTTTTTTTTTTAATCTTCTTAGGCTTGTTTTGATGTAGTGGCTGACTTGGAAGACTGACTTTTTGTAATTGCATATTGATTTATTACTTATAATCATTTACATGTGTATCACTACTGGGCCAATGCCACTGTTTGTGGTCTTTAACCAATGGTATTTATCAACATAGTAATCAGTACTTCTATGCTGACCTGTAAACTGACTGTCTTTAGAAACATGCAATGTCAAAATTTCTAAAAAAAAATGTTAAATACAAAGGAGTATTTTGCATATTTCTGTCCTCTGCTTATTTTGGCTTTCATTTAATTCTTTTTGCTAACTTTTTCTCTGTCATATTTTAAAAAAAAAGTTTTTGTTTATTGTCTTCTAAATGTTTTGATGTGATCTGCACTGGATAAACATAAGTTTTTCAAACAGCCATATGTAGAAACTAGATTAACAGTAACATTGTTATCCATACCATCTCTTGATCAATGAGTTTCCAAACTTTCTGAGCATGGTTTGGTGTTAAAATGTCCAAGGTTTCTTCAACTGCAGTAGTTGTCTTTCTATTAATTGATCTTAATGTTCTTGGTTTTAGGTAGTTTCTGGTATTTTATACGACTGATCTTTACATCACAGATCTTTTGTAGAGCATCTAATGTGTTCTTAGTATGATTATTACTTTCCAAGCTTCATGATGAAATCTGTGTTGATGGAATGGAAGCCCAAAAATAAAACATTCAAAAATAATCCAAGAAATAATATTGCCATTCAGCTACTACTTTTATACTATTAGTAATTTGTTTTGCGAGTATGGAGTTCTCTGCTTGTATTGCCCCGTGTGCTACAGAAAAACATGCAATAGTTCGAACCGAAAATTTTTCCTGAGCAAAACAAATTACTTATGGAGTTTTTATTGCTATTCTGTTATTCAAATATACAAGATGTATGTTTCTTATTCACTGAAATATCTTTTTTGGTTAAATACCAATTTTCGGATAAATATGGCACCTTCTTGTGGGGATTATTTTTGTCATATTACGTTACAAGACAAAATATTAGTGCGCTGTTGCAAACGTTCCGTAGAGATTGATGATGGCATGTTCATATCAGCGCAGTGCAGTGATAATAGAATTATTGTCGCTCTATCTGTGGGCATGTGGTGACTATCTGTGTTCATGTGGTGTCTTTGGTCTTCCGTCTTTTTGTGTTCTTGCTTTTGCCTTGTCTATGGACTTTGTGTAATCTTGTGCTTTGTTCCTTCGATATTCTACTGCCGTTGTTTCGGGAACAATCGAAAACGTCGATTAAAATGCCAACGTGGAAAATTGAACAGAAAGGTAACCATACAACACATTCATGGTCATTTGTTTTTAGTGTGCCGAAAAAATATATACTTACTATACGTACCCATAAACCGGTTTAACCCTACCGCTGGCTTTTGCTTGTGCCGGTACCAAGTCCGGCTGTCCCGAGTTCCTATCGTTGTTTATGTTTGTCTTTTGTATTTTTATTGTGGGTTTTTTCTTGTGCAATTCCTATTTACTTTCTGGCACGTGGCTATGTTTTTCGACCACTGTAGGTGTTTCCTGTTATCTTTTTTATTCCATTTTACTGTTAATATTCTGTTTCAGGCTGTGTGCTACATGTTGTATCAGTATTTTCAGTGTCTTGATGACTATCCAGAATTTGTGATTAAACAAGAGTTCTGAACATCATAATAATTCCCACAATAAGAATAAATTGAAATTCAAAATATTTTTTGTATGAACTATTAGTATAGAGGAATGAAGGGTGAACTGTTACTATGAAGCTGATGAACAGTTTGCCTTATTCAATATGTTGAAGTCTTAAGACACGACATTTGGCATCTTTTCGTAAACTGTCTATTGCGGTTATTGTCAGTTTACAGACATAAATTGCAACATTTAGCTTCATAATGAATAATTTTGATGCAACATTTATGTGAAAGATTATTAGATTGGTCAACACTGACTATAAATTACACTATGACCATGCCTGGGACAACACAGATTTACTTCCAGTCTTGTTCCGTCTCCACCTTTAAATACGTCAAATACAAATAATACACGAAATTGTCTGATAACAGTACAATGTATCTGTATTCGATCTTGATTTGACGGTCAGAAATATTCCAGCTACAGGCTCTGCTATGTGGCACCTGTAAACTGCATTTGACTGTGAAATATATTGTTGATACCAGCAAGCATTCAAATAATGCATATGCTTATTTTATTCGTATGTTTTTATACTATAGGGAAATGGGACAGATAAAGGGGAGTTTTGGGTACCCATAAACCGGTTTAACCCTACCGCTGGCTTTTGCTAGTGCCGGTACCAAGTTCGGCCGTCCCGAGTTCCTATCGTTGTCTACTTTTGTCTGTAATGTGTTTTCCGCTGGCAGCCATGTGGAGTAAGGTCCATCCTAGGTATTGTGACAGACAAAGTCAAGTTCCAGTTAACCCAATGGTTTCAAAGAAGATATTTGAATCCATTTTCTAATAGCGTCCTATGCTAAAATTATGTTCAATCTTGGATGAGGTGCAAACAAGCCTGACGCAAGGAGTTCCAACTAGTGATACCGGAAATTTTTGAATGAAAAGTTAAGGACGGATAACAGTGACGGCAAATTCTCAACCTGGCAGAGCTAAAAAGCATTTTATCTGTTAACCCTTGCAATCAGCCAGTGAGTGTGTACTCAAAGAAACAAACACACATATAAGTTATGTGAAAGGGAACTTATGACGTCGCAAAACTTTATTGCAACAGTGGTCATCCTTTACTGCAATCAGCAACGACATAATCCAGACAAATATCAGTGTGTTTGGGGTGTTTTCTCTTTTCTGATAAACAACATTATCCTATTTAAACTTCAAACTAAAAAAAGCTCGGGAAATTTGAAAGCTATGCTTCTTTTTCAAAATAGGCACAGATACAAAATGGAATGATATCGCATTCAAACAGAAATGGTGGCAAAGTGAGAAAACGTGTACGGAGGAACATCAACTGATCAAATTATCATTTATCTTTCAAATACTGTTATACGTATAGTCTCTTTTAGTGCTGGTAAAGAGCACTTTTGACTTCCACCTCCGGTTTTATAACCTTCCATTTTGTCATATAACTGACATTCCTATCGCTGTCGGTCCAATATGGGACTTTTGAAACGTGTTCACTCCGGAAACAGGTCTAAAAAAATCAATACATCAAAACGTTCAGAGGGAATCACTAATCAATGAACACTTTTGACCTAAGGGTAATTTATGTTTAATCGATTTGTAGCGTTACGGGTTTTTTCGTTAATTAAATTTGCTAAAAGAATTGTAATAGAGGAAAATTTATTCATGCACTTGAAATTTAAAAATAGTTTGTTTTCTTATGTCGTATATGTTTATTTTAATAGGTTTAGAAATCCAATATTCCTGGTTATTGGTATCCGTGGCGATCGCTTCAATCACACGAAAGTTCCTATTTCGAAGGTCCCGTATTGTATCGCATGACATTATTTGCTCAAATCTTAAGAGATATATCGCTTTATACTACTGTCAATGCAAGTGAACTGCCGAAAACAGCACTAAAGTAAGTGAGAACAGAACCGTCAATCTAAAAGCGAACAATCCAAGGACAATAGCAACACCAGAAACAAACCGACATAACATGGGTACAGCACAGAAAAGAAAAACGAAGACACTCACACACAAAGATGAACAACACGGACTAAAATCGTTTAATTTTCACACATTGCTCAAGCTTTTCTTGTGTTTATGAGATCATGGTGCCATAACCAACCTATCAGATATGAAGGAACCTTCAACATCAATAAAGTAGTGTGGATGCAAAAATTCATCATGAATAACATCTTTTTTTATATCTACTACATATTTATTTTTTCTGCTTACCTACTTCATTAAATCGCTAAAGAAAACTAACTTAAAGGAACCATATCATATGAAACTCTGGAAACCCTGCAGGGCGAATTTCGTGGTTAATCTATCAGAGAATAATCCTAGCTACTTGTAAAGATGTAGAATGATCAGTATCCTCTTTACTTAGAAAATACTGAATACTAATGAAAGCCAAAAAAACTTACGAGTTTCCAATTTTAAATATGAACCATATATATTATTATTCAATGTTTATATGTGTTCTTTTTTTACAGAACCACAACGTGAAGCTTTGTGATCAGAGGTTTCTAGGCTATGTCTTAACAATTATTCATTTATTGTACCCTTCATTGGAGCTAGTTGAATTAGATATTTTTAACATCAAATGACTATGAAAAAATCCAGGAAAACTGATTCCCAAGATCATTATGTTTATTTCTTAGATTGTATTTTCAAATCTTGAGTGATGATACTTTGCTTTTGCTACCGTGCGCTCTGAATGAATCTCCTTGTCTAAAGAAGTTTCGTTTCTTTATCAAGATCATAAAAAAGATCTTCAAAATACTCTTTCATGAATAATTAAATATAAATAAAAAAAATATAAGAAATAAATAACAGCAAACGCCATTTTGTCTTGCTGAAAAAAAAACAAACTTCAATCTGTTATTGTCCTGTGCCATAAAGATCTGAAAGTAATCCGGGGCCAAAATTACATACTTCATAAAGAGTCCTTTTCCCCCTTGTAAACAAATATATCACATATACTGTCATTTTTATTTTTATTTAATGCAAACGGGCGTGCATATCAAAACTGAATGATCCTTTCACGAACAAAAAAGAAATTGTTCTTTTAAATGTAGATTTACAGTAGAAAATCAAAATAAACGAATGCAAAATGAATAGGTCTCATCGCAAATCGTCTTACTTAAATAAACATGACGCGAAACAAAAGCAAGGGATGAATGTCCAACAATTCCGTGATACATTAAGGTTGATACGAGTGCCTCTCCTTTTTAACAGTTGTAACATTTTAGCACCGTTTTCTATGTCATTTGACAAAAAATCTGAAAATGTCCGTTCTGCGATCCGAAAGAATCCTTTCCATCCAAAAGAACCCATTATGGCTATGCACCGTGGGAATACCTTTTTGGTCATTTCATCTTCTTCAATTAAGTGTCAGTGTTTTCTAATTGCTCTGTTTAATTGTTTAAACAGTGGGTTATATTTAGTAGCCAATACCAAAGGTGGCATTTTTCGTTGATCTTTCATTTTGAATCGTAAAGTGTCCTTCCTTTTCTTATTTATAGTTTCTGCAATTAATTGATTGATTTCTTCTTCGGGGTAACATCTTTTTAAAAAGGTTTGTTTGAAACAGTTCAATTTGTGATTCTAAATTCTCCTTGTTGTTCGATGATCTAATTACGCGTGTTATTTCGCCTATAATGAAGTCTTTAAATACAGACGATGGGTGAGCAGATGATCTTTCTAGATATTGGTATTATCCGTGGGCTTGCGATACAATTTCATGTCTAATATCTTGTCTGTCATTAAAGTGTTTCCTTTAAATCATGTTTTGTCCAGAAACTGTATATTTTTTCTCACTTTTGAGACAGAACAGTTCCTATTTTTAGCGGTGTGAGATTTTCTTGTCTTGCACTAGTGCAAGACTAAAAAATCACGTGCACTTTACCGGCAAATGAAAATATTTGATTAAAGTCAATTTCTTCCAATATTATTACGTTACACACTTTTCTACATTTATTTCAAATACAAATCACTATTATATGCACGATACACTAAAATACACGCTTAACCTTCACCCAATACACAATCGCCCGGAACTACTTTTTTTGATTGACATTTATAAGGGGAAATAACTCACATTGTTTACATCATCGTCTGCTAAAGTACATAGCTGTCAGTCAAAAAACAAACATCATAAAAAGTAAACAAACAATGGAAAAAAGAGTTCAAAATAGGAGATTATGTCAGTGTTGGGACTGATAAACAAAAAGGCCGCATATTAAACAAATATAAGCCATTTGGCACCTACACAATGTACAGTGTGCACTTGTTCAATGATGGAACAATAATTACAGCAGCCAAACATGAATTAATAAAAGGCATGGAGGATGATGAATTTAAATCAATGCTTAACTCTAGATTTCCCATATCATCGGTTTCACCTCCTATGATCTCGCACAACTCCAGCATAAATATCTCAAATACTAGTACATCTAATACTGAAATTCCTCAACTGTCTGTCACTGGCCCTCCCCCTCCTCCTCTGCACTGTGATACATTAGACTCAAATTCTAACAACCAACCACTTAATGCTGTATTTGAGGAAGATTTTGATGCCAATGAAATAGAGGCTCTATTCAATGAAATGATAAAAGAGACAACTCCAAAATCTAATCGCTTTGAAACAGAAACTGATGATGATATAGATGACTTTGTCTACCAAAATGAAAATGAAAATACAAGACGTAAAACACTGTCACATATTAAATTACTTTGTCAATTTCTTTCTGAACAAGGTGAAATCAGAGAAATTCAAAACATACCACCAATAGAACTTGACAATTATCTCTGTAAATTTGTAGTTAGTGTCAGACAAAAAAATGGCAATGAGTATGAGCCGTCCTACCTACGAGGAATGTTTGGGAGCTTTGAAAGGTATTTACGTCGTCATAGGTACAGTGCCAGTCTGATCAAAGGCCATGAATTTAGTCGGTCAAAAGAGGTATTAAAATGTAAGCAAACAAATCTAAAAAAAACAGGGCAAAGGTAATCTCCCTAATAGGGCTGATGTCATATCAGATGAGGAAATCAATGCATTGTTTGAGAAAGGTTGCCTGGAAACTAGTTCACCAAATGCACTTCTAAACACTATGTGGTACCTAAATACTCTGCATTTTGGCATACGCGGAGGAGGGGAGGAACATAGGGCATTGCGTTGGGGGGACATTACACTACAGCATGACAATGAATCAAGGCTTGACTATTTAGAATACAATGAGAGACAAACGAAAACAAGAACTGGCGAGGATTTTCGTAACACCAGAGATAGTAAGCCACGTATGTATGAAAAACCAAATAATGAGCACTGTCCCGTACAACTTTATAAGGCCTATAAATCAAAACGCCCCTCAGATTTTAATGATGCAGACAATTCGTTTTATCTGGCAGCTGCTACAAATGTCAACATCAGTGCAACAGACAACAATCAACAATGGTTTGTAAGGGGTCCAGTAGGACGCAACAAGTTGAACAATATTATGAAATGTATGGTCAAAGAGGCTGGAATCAAATCAGATGGGAAACGACTAACTAACACTAGTGTCCGAAAGCATCTTTGTCAGAAATTGATGGATAAAAACATCCCAGACAGCCATGCAATTCATGTAACTGGTCATAAAAATCCATCATCTCTAAATAATTACAGGTACATGCATTGATGTGGCATGACAAAACACACCTAAGTCCAATATTTACACAATGTTTATAATTACAATTTTATCATTTGGTTTTTAGTTAAGGATGTTCACTGGACAAATTGATAATATATGTATATATACATGCAAGATTTCAAATTAATGTAATTTTCTTGTTACAAAACTGAAAAAAGTGAAAAGAACACTAAACTCCTCTGAATTTTGCATAGGTTCAACATCAGCAATTTGACAAAATAAATAGGTTGAATGAAGTTTTGTCAGACAGAATAATCCTCCCAAATATGTATAAAAATGAAATGGAAGTGAAAAAAAAAATGACCAGTGAGCATCCTTAATAAAATACCATTTTTCAGTATGTGTAATTAGAAACAATCAAAGTTGTCGAAAATCATGATTTATTAATTTATCACTTCGGTATTTTGTTATTTCCAATTAGACACTCTAGATCTACATGTAGATCATTTGTAGATACTAGTATTTAAAAAAAGACCCTATATTTTTATTGTGTTTACTAATCCAAAATGATAAATGCCAAATGGTATAAGTCAGTGCCCCAAACCACTGTACATTTACCAAGAATGCAATATTATACCCAGCTTCTCATTGTTCAAACATTGAAAGTAAGAAAAAAAATCTAAAATTTGCACTGTAGATCTACTCCACAAATGCACTGATATTATTTGTTCCTTTACATGTTGTCATCAAGTGACAAAAAAATCATACAAAAAAAATCATCTTTTGTATGCCTGCACAAAATCATGTCTGTCCTGGGAAGCTTATTTGGAAATAATCTACATGTTAAAATTCAATTTCAATTGATCAAAATGATACATACATTCTGTGCCTAGTAGACCTTTATTATGAATATACCACAAAGAGCTGTATCTTTCACATTTAACTCACAATTATGTTGAGCTATGCGGTTTAGGTGCTCTGGAGAGGGTAGCAGTTTCTGACATACATGTACATGTAGTATACTTGATTTTGGGAATAAGTTTTGACCATGAATCTCAAACATATATTTTTCTTTCAGGGTCTTAAACAGTAAAAGAAAGTTGGAAATGTCAAACATCTTGTCAGATACAAATGAAAATTGTCCTACCTTGCCAGCACCATGCGTGATTACAACTACCAACAACGTTCCTTCGAACACTTCTGCTCCATCTACATTTTCAAATTCGCGCCCGACAATGTCAAACTTTCTTACATCCGTTGACAACCATAATCAATCCATGAACTTAAATCCAATTGATGTTTATCACTCCATATTCTATGGATCGAATATCAGTGGTGGCACGTTCAATATGAACATTTATTTCAGAAAATTCGTCAGCAAAACGCAGTAAAACAAAGTGAAAGTTGAGACGTGATGTGTACCACGTGTGTAAACAGTGACCGTGACGCGTAGTAACTTCATAATTTTTGTATTTTTTTTTAAATACAGAGTTTTCAAATTGTTTATGAGAGAGACTGTAATTATTATTGTTATTGGAATATTTTACAAACCTTTTTTTGTCAGATAACATTATTTGTTGTTGAATTTTAATGTTATGGTTTTATTTCTTATGCGCCAAACTATATATGCGAAATGAGTGCTTTGCCACATTCCATAAATTCATGCGCTGTTTACAAAGAAACAGGGGAAACGAAATCCGTTGACAAAAGTGAGAAATAAAATCAAACATCGGCCAGAGTGCGAGACAGGGAAATGTCCGACACCCTCGGGTAAGATTTCAATCGTTCACTGACTCGGCGAGCTTCTTCAGCGAATGATTGAAATCTTACCCTTGGGTGTCGGAGATTTCCCTGTCTCGCACTCAGGCCGATGTTAGATTCTTAATGTCTAGAGTATTCATATGAAATTCCCAATAAAGAATGCATGCTATTGGCGATTTGGAAAATTCTATAAGATTTTTCTTCTCCTTTAAATTTGATAAATCCGTGATCTCTATATAATGACAAATGAATTAGGTTGTTGGTATATGGAAATAAAAGCAGTATATTTGAAATTATTTCAAACATTCTAAGGTCCGTTAAACTAGGAGACATTGGGGCTCCCATGGGTACATCAATAGTTTAATATTTAAAAAGTCATCCTTAGGTGGAAGTGGTATATCATAGATAGTTGAGCTTATTTTAGGCCAAGCTCGCTCTTCGGCTTCAATAATTTCAATGTGTTTAAGATTAGTGTACGTGCTGCTTAAATGCTGTCCGCAAGTACTTTAACTTGTTCTATTTTATAAACGAAATCTGTGGAGTCCTGAGTGTAGGTCCACAGATTATCAATAACTGGTCTAAGAAAGTCATCTGTATATTGACCGATTCTTCCTAATGGACTGTTACAGAGAGATACTATTGGTCTTCCAGGAAATTGTATTTTCTGTAGGTCTTTATTATCTTTTATTTTCTCTTTGTATTTTATACTTAGCTTATGTTTTTTCTTTTCTTCGTTCACAATATATTTAAGTTTGATATTGTCAACAGTATGTGATTTATGTAGTTTTTCTACAATTTTGTCAATGAGATTTCGACAGTATGTGGTTCCGATAGTCTTATGTAATGTATATTGTCATTAAGTTGACTCAATGCTATATCAATGTAACTATTTTTATCCAGCACAACTGTGGATGAATTTTTGTCTGCCATTTTATAAGTATATCAGTTTATCTTTTTAAAGATTGGAATGCTACTTTTTGTTTACATAGGTTATCATTGAATTTTCTAACGCTAAGGTTTTGAAGTTACAGTTTGGTAGCAAATAAGTAAGTTTCGACGGCATTGTTCGCTAAGTGCGGTACAAATCCTGAGTTTGTTCTGAAGGGATGATAATTTACAGCGTTTGTACCGTCATCAAAGTGGTATCTACGTCTCTTTTTACGGGCTAGTTAATTTAAATCTCGGATTAGGCTTTGTTTGCAATTCTTTGTTATAGGACTGGGTATAAATTTCAATCCTTTGCTAAAAGTTATATTTCGGCATTACTGAGTTCTGTGTTTGTAAATAAATCAGCACATTTTAGAGCATTTTGAACCTTGTTCATGTGTTTTCTTCTTCTGATTCTTCTGTTGACACAATACATGGGTTAACACAGTGAAAGTATGAACACAATGACATACACAAATGTACCCCCCCCCCCTTTTCCAGAATATATAAAAAGGAAGTTCTGAACCCGGAAGTCAATTATATAGGTTCCATCCAATCTTCCTGTAAAGGTCCATCCACTCTGAATTTCCCGTCTGTTTCCAGCTTCCATAGCAACAACAACTATTTTGAAGATTTTGTGACCGAAAAATTAATTCAGATCTAAGTGCTAGTCATCCTTCTTGTGAAGTTTCATCAAATTTGAGGCATTTAAATTTTCCGGCTTTTTTTCAGTTTCGGTGGCAAGAGCTGCAATTTTACAGAGATATGTGGTGCACAACTCCTTATTGTAATTTAAATTCCTTGAAGTTACTTAATTTTTCGGAAACTGTCTAAAAAACACAAAAAGTTGTATTTTTCATTCGTACTAACGGACGGATAAACGAATGAACAGACGGACGGATAGACATGCGTAAAACAATATAATGCCCTCAACGACTTTCCGTCGCAGCCCATAAAAATGTCGAATTTTTATTCTATTTTTAGAATTTGTGACCTTGACCTTTGTCGAATAAAGATCAAAATCAGTGAGATTCATTGTCTCATCATATATTTAATGTCTTCTGTTCGTTTCTTTTCGATGTTACATGTGGTTCTAGAAATATTGTGTGGGAAAAAATAAAGATCATGTTTTTGCTCTATTTTTTTTAAGAAAAAACCCTAACCTTTGTCCCAGAGAACTCAAAATCAACAGGTTTTCACATCTGTTCATTACTGATTTCTGTGCAAAGTTTCATTTAGATGTGACATGTGGTTCTGGAGATATTGTGCGAAAATTGATAAAATGTCAATATCAATAAGATATAGAAAAAGCAGTTATAGCATCATTTTACTGCACATCAAAGGGCATGGAAATATCGAATGGTTAATAATTTGGTGGGTATATGTAACTTTTACATAGAACGTATCAATTTTCCTGATTGAGTATATTTTTTTATTATTTAAGTTGTGACCTTGGCCCTCTGGATAAATGCATCAGATGGTTCAATACATGTTGTACTAATATATTGCGCACATATTTAATGGTATGAGTTGGCAGTAAGAAAACCATTTTTATGAGTTTTTGAAATTTTCATTATTTTAATAAATTAATTTCTATTCTAATTTATTTAAGATTTGCAACTTCATTAGAGATTTATGTTACAATTTAAATCAGTGCTATTTCATTTGTCTTCATACAATTTAGACTGTATCAGACCATTCCAAACAGTTTAGAATATGTCGAGACATGCTCAGACTGTCCAGAATATGTCAAGACATATTCAGACACTGTGTAAACTGTCCGGAATATGTCGAAACATACAGAGACACTGTTCAAACTGTCAAGAATATGTCGAGACATATGAAGACTCTGTTCAGAATGTCGAGAATATATCAAGACATATTCAGAACTTAAAAAATAAGTTGAGACTTTTTCAGACAATGCTCATAAGTTAAGAATGTGTCGAGACAAATGCATCCTCAGTTCAGACTGTCTAGAATGTGTCAAGATACAATCAGAATTATTTCATACTTTCGAGAGGTGCGTCACGACAGTTAAGAATAGTGTAGAGAATTTTAAAAAATAATTAAGAAAAATTCAGACAAAATCGAGAATTTCTTAATACATTCCAGACATTAAAGAATGTCGAGTAATTTTTCAGACAAAATCAGACAAAAATTGGTAAATTCAGACAATTTGACTTTTGTAGTGTAAGACACAACAGTTCCTATTTCTACCAATCTGGTGGTAAGATCATAATTTGTGGTTATAAATGTGAAAAAAAAAAATAAATAAAAATCGTTGAAAATGAAGATTCATAATTCTAAGGGAAACCTGGTCAGAGAAATAAAGAAATCTGACATTGAGTTTCTGTGATTTCTAGATCTTGAACTTTCTTGAAGGTTTTAAATTCATATAATCTTATGAACCACAAATTAAAAACCTATGAACCATTGAAATTTCCTACGAACCATGCATACAAGTTCTTTCATAGTATGAGTCTTTCATACAAGTATTTAATTAGCATGAAAAGTTGAAAACAGTTTTTTTTTAATCTTCTTAGGATTTTTTTGATGTAGTGGTTCACTTGGAAGACGGACTTTTTGTAATTGTATAATGATTTATTATTTATTATCATTTACATGTGTATCACTACTGGGCCAATGCCACTGTTTGTGGTCTTTAACCAATAGTCATTATCAACCTAGTAATCAGTACTTCTATGCTGACCTGTAAACTGATTGTCTTCAGAAACTTGCATTATCAAAATTTCTAAAAAAAAATCCTTAATACAAACGAGTATCTTAATTTTGCATATTTCTGTCCTCTGCTTTTTTCGGCTTTCAATTAATTCTTTTTGCTAACTTTTTATCTGTCATATTTAAAAAAAAAAAAAATGTTTATTGTCTTCCAAATGTTTTGATGTGATCTGCACTGGATAAACATAAGTTTTTCAAACAGCCATATGCAGAAACTAGATTAACAGTAACATTGTTATCCATACCATCTCTTGATCAATGAGTTTCTAAACTTTCTGAACATGGTTTGGTGCTAAAATGTGCAAGGTTTCTTTAACTGCAGTAGTTGCCTTTCTATTAAGTGATCTTAATGTTCTTGGTTTTAGCTCGTTTACATCTTTTATAATCTGGTATTTTATAGGACTGATCTTTACATCACAGATCTTTTGTAAAGCATCTAATGTGTTCTTACTATGATTATTACTTTCCAAGCCTCATGATGAAATCTGTGTTGATGGAATGGAAGCCTAAAAATAAAACATTCAAAAATAATCCAAGAAATAATGTTGCCATTCAGCTACTTTTATACTATTAATAATTTGTTTTGCGAGTATGGAGTTTTCTGCTTGTATAGAACCGAGTGCTACAGAAAAAACATGGAATACTTCGAACTGAGAATTTTTTCTGAGCAAAACAATTTACTTATAGAGTTTTTATTGCTATTCTGTTATTCAATTATACAAGATGTATGTTTCTTATTCACTGAAATATTTTTTTTTTTTGTTAAATACTATTTTTGGATAAATATGGCATTTTCTTTTAGGGATTATTTTTGTCACATTACGTAACAAGACAAGCTATAAGTGCACTGTTACAAATTTTCCGTAGAGATTGACGGTAGCATGTTCATATCAGCGCAGTGCAATGATACCTGAATTATTGTCGCTCGGGAACAATCGTAAACGTCGATTCAGATTCCAACGTGGAAAACTGAACAGAAAGGTAACCATACAACACAGTCATGGTCATTTGTTTTTAGTGTGCCGAAAAAATATATACCTACTGCAATATATATGTCTGTTTCAGGCTGTGTACTACATGTTGTTTCAGTATTTTCAGTTTTTTGATGACTATCCAAAATCTGTGATTAAACAAAAGTTCTGAACATCATAATAATTACCACAATAAGAATAAATTGAAATTCAAGATATATTTGTATGAACTATTAGTATAGAGGAATAAAGGGTGAACTGGTACTATAAAGCTGATGAACAGTTTGCCTTATTCAGTATGTTGAAGTCTTCAGACACGCCATTTGTCATATTTTCGTAAACTGTCTATCGCGGTTATTGTCAGTTTTACAGACATAAATTGCAACATTTAGCTTCAAAATGAATAATTCTAATGCAACATTCATGTGACAGATTTTTAGATTGGTCAACACTGACTGTAAATTACACTATGACCATGCCTGGGACAAAATAAATTTCCTTCTAGTCTGGTTCCTTCTCCACCTTTAAATACTTGAAATACAAATAATACACGAAATTGTCTGATTGCAATAGAACCGCAATAACAGTACATTATATCTGTATTCAATCTTGATTTGACAGTCAGAAATCTTCCAGTTACAGGCTCTGCTATGTGGCACCTGTAAACTGTATTTGACTGTCAAATATATTGTTGATGCCTGCAAGCGTTAAAATAATGCACATGCTTATTATCAACCTGCAAACTTGTTGATAATCAACTTTTCAATTGTCAATATGTCAAGTCTTAACCTTTGTCAAAGCCAATTTCCTTTCAGATGGCTTCAATGATTTCTCTGTGTTCAAGATTAGTGTACGTGCTGCCAATGTCGAATGTTGCTAAAATGCTGTCTGCAGGTGCTTTAATTTGTTCTATTTTATTAACGAAATCTGTGGAGTCCTGAGTGTAGGTCCACAGATTATCAATAACTGGTCTAAGAAAGTAATCTATATATTGACCGATTCTTCCTAATGGACTGTTACAGAGAGATACTATTGGTCTTCCGGGAATTTGTATTTTCTGTAGGTCTTTATTATCGTTTATTTTCTCTCTGTCTTTTATACTTAGTTTATGTATTTTGGGAAGAATATATAATCTTCCAAGTCTTTTCTTTTCTTCGTTCACAATATATTTAAGTGTGATATCGTCAACAACATGTGATTTATGTAGTTTTTCTACAATTTTGTCAATGGCTTTTGTGATTTCGATAGTATGTGGTTCCGATAGTCTTACGTAATGTATATTGTCATTAAGTTGACTCAATGCTACATCAATGTATTTATTTTTTTCCAGTACAACTTTGGATGAATTTTTGTCTGTCTTTTTTATAATTATGCTTATTCTTTTAAAGATTGAAATGCTATTCATTTTTTGTTTAGAAAGGTTATCTTTGAATTTTCTAACGCTAAGGTTTTGAAGTTCCAGCTTTGTAGCAAATAAGTAATTTTCGACGGCATTGTTCGCTAAGTGCGGTACAAATCCTGAGTTTGTTCTGAATGTATGATAATTAACAGCTTTGGTACCGTCATCAAAGTGGTATATACATCTCATTTTACGAGCTAGTTCGTTAAAATCTTGTATTAGACTTTTTTCCCATTCTTTGTTATGGGACTAGGTAAAAATTTCAATCCTTTGCCTAAACGTTATATTTCGGCACTACTGAGTTCTGTGTTTGTAAATAATTCAACATATTTTAGAGCATTTTGAACCTTGTACATGTGTTTTCTTCTTCTGATTCTTCTGTTGACACAATACAGGGGTTAACATAGTGAAATGGAATAAAAAAGATAACAGGAAACATGAAAGTATGGACACAATGACATACACAAATGTACCTCCCTTTTACCAAAATATATATAAGGAAGTTCTGAGCCCGAAAATCAATTATATAGGTGCCATCCAATCTTCCTGTAAAGGTCCATCTATTTCAAGGCACTCTGAATTTCGCGACTTTTCCATAGCAACAGCAGCTATTTTGAAGATTTTGTGACCGAAAAATCAATTCTATGAGTGCTAGCCATCCTCCTTGTGAAGTTTCATCAAATTTGAGGCATTTAAATTTTCCAGCCTTTTTTTCAGTTCTTGTGGCAAGAGCTGCAATTTTACAGAGATATGTGGGTGCACAATTACTTATTGTAAGTTAAATTCCTTGAAGTTATTTAACTTTTCGGAAACTTTCTTAAAAAACGCAATAAGTTGTGTTTTTCATTCGTACTAACGGACGGATGAACGAATGAACAGACGGACGGATAGACAAGCGTAAAACAATATAATGCCTTCCCGACTTTCCGTCGCAGGCCATAAAAATGTCGAATTTTTGTTCTATTTCTAGAATTTGTGACCTTGTCCTTTGTCGAATAAAGATCGTAATCGATGAGATTCCTTCTCTCGTCATATGTCATGTCTTCTTTTCGTTTCTTTTTGATGTGACATGTGGTTTTAGAAATATTGTGCGGTAATAAATAAAGATCATGTTTTTGTTCTATTTTTAGAAGTTGTTACCCTAACCTTTGTCCAAGAGAACTCAAAATCAATAGGTTTCAACATCTTGTCATTAGTGATTTCTTTGCCAAGTTTCATTTAGATATGACATGTGGTTCTGGAGATATTATGGGGAAATGGATAAAATGTCAATTGTTTGTTCTATTTTTAGAAGTTGTGACCTTGACATCTGTTGCACAAACCTCAAAATCGATAGGTTCTTCGTCTCCATGTTTGTTCAAAGTTTTATTTAGATATGCAAGTGGCCCAGATGCACAGACACCATTCATCAGATATAAGTAATAAAATACTTGGTCTCATCTCAGCTAAATAATTGGGCAGGGGTTCTCCTTACAAATCACACATATTGCTGATAGCTGAAATGAAACAAAGTCCACTTTCAAAAATACCGTTGGCAGGGGGTCCAGATTAAAGATTATTACACATTTTCCACAATATATCTTACTTTAAATGTGAAAAAGGGGCATACATCTATACGCCCGTAAAACAGGGAAAACTGACCTTGTAGGATATTAAGGGATGGAATATGCTGAATTAAAATTTTTAGTCTATATCAGGATCAGCTCACAAGATTATTGAAAAGGTATTATGCACTTACCATATTAGGAAAAGACTCGATCTGACATGTTATATTCTTTCGACAAAATGTAGATAAAGCTGAAATTAAGAAATAAAATAGTACAAAATCAATGGAAATAAGCAACTTTTTCTATCAATATTCAAATTTCCAATACTAATTATTGACATGTTTTCTGCCCTTGACACCTGCCCCTACTTCTAATTAGTTTTTCTATTAGATTACACATCTCAGATTAAACTGCATGTCAATACATAGCAAATATACATTTACATATATAATGATATATAGTGAAGTTTTACACACATATTACATACTGGTGTTGATCTTTGGCATATAAATGGAGTTTTATTCTAGTTATATATGCATTTCTCTTAATTGGAAGTAACACCTCTGTCATATTATATATGTGTGCAAGCCTCTGGGAAAGCAAGGGAAGGGAGGCTAAATATATATGCAGTAGATCAGTATGAATAAATAGCTACAATTATGAAAATGATTAATTTTAAACTTCATATCATCTTAATACCCCTTTGCGTAAGCATGTGCCTAAAATTCAAGATGTCTGCCAATACTTCCAATTGTTATGAGATTTATACAGTATGATTTGTTGTCTGATTTAATATTCTTACTGAAGAATGAATATGTACCTTTCAACCAATAATTTATCATTAACAGCAAGTTATGTGAGTTACATTGAAACAGGGATTTTAAATTGTGCACCAAAGAAATTGCTGAAAATGAGGTTTCTATCCAGCTTCAGTACAAGTAAACCAATTGTGACATCATCTTTTTTCTGGAAACGTTTTTAATATTTCCTTGTGAAAGTCAAAACTTATCATGGTTGTGAAATTAATTTCAGAGCATTAATAGAAGAAAAGTACCAACCCCTCTAGAAAGATGATATAGACTACTCTCAAACTCTCAGGCTAAGACATCTTTAAGCATACCTCGGCAAGCCTCGGGACGAAATGATATCTTAGCCTTCATTTGTGAGATACAGCCTATCTCCCCTTTTCTGTTGGGATACATACTATGTATATACCAGTGAAATAAAATTGATTAGTAACTGTAAAATTATTTCCCATAATTTCACTCCAGGAAGTGACATCACAATAGAAGTTGCCAATGCTGTTCTCAAGTAAAGTGTAGCAGATTAAAAAGTAGTTCATAAGTTTAAAATATTCTTTAATTGAACTAATAAATACATAAGAAGATCTATATAATAAAAACAATAACTAAATTTAGATTATATCTATTGAAAATATTCAACTCATGATAAAAAAATGCTTTGATTCACTTATGCGCAGCGCATATTCGTAAATTACCGCGCTATTCGATCAACCGTTGAATACTTTGCTATAATCAGATTCTTGAATTGTAGAATATATAAATTTTACTGCTATTATTAAAAAAAAATGTTATTTTAACCACATTCCAGAATTTCAACTGGTTGTTAGTTTCTTACATGTGATAATATAGAGTAAACTGATACTAAATTACAAAAATGCCCTAATTTTCTAATAAGCAGTAATTTCATTATGATGTAGATGTGTTTCGAGGATTAACCTCTCATCAGCAGCATTAGAACCAAATACTAATTTGGAATCCACGATCCAAAAGAGGTAAAAAAATATTCATTACCTATCAGAAACTGTGGACACAGGATATTTCTAGCCCAACCCTTGCACTGCTAACTGTTTGCAAAATCTTAGGGGTTGTTCATGCATGACTAAGAAGCCAGGTCTCTGTCTGGGCGTGGAATAGTTATGTTTTATAGGACTACAAGTACAGGCCGTACAAACTGCCAGCTAAAGAACTTTAAAATGACCATTCATACTTAACTTAGGGTCCAGGGCCACCATTGGGGTTTGGAATCCGTATGCACTTTTTAACAAGCACATGCATGGAATCCGTATGTATACCTTTACAAGCAAATGCATGTCAAATATCAAGATTATAGGAAAGTACAGTTTATACAAACTGGCTGCTGTCTTTAAACTTTAAGTGATTGTTCATACTAAACTGAGAGGCCATGACGACCATCTGGGTGTAATTTGGTTATATACATACTCCTCAAGCCGCAACATCATATCAGATACTACTGGTACAGGCTATATAAACTGCTTGCTAAAAACTTAAGTGATCGTTCATGTTTGACGAAGGAAACAGGGCCATAAACTAGGTAAAGATTTGAGTTGTACCTATAATAATGCAACTGCACATGAAATATTATAGACCTACAACATAGATAAACTTGTTACATATTTTAATTCTCAATAGTTTCCAATTGTATCTCTTAGTCTGTATACTTAGGGATACTATTGGAAACCAAAAGCTACTGATCCAGAGATTTGTTTAGGCATTGTATGACATAAATTATATTTGTTTTTCTTCGTCAATTACTTCGTCTGTTTGTGGTCCTTATATTTCCATGTATCCCACATTTATCTTTTCAGCGGTTTATTTGATATTCATTTAAACATTCATAACATCATATAAGAATTTGTTTACTGATCTAATGTACAAACAATGTGAAACTTTTCTCGTTTTTAAACTTCAATCAGCAAATATCCAGTATAAAATTTTCATTTCTCATTTCTGTTTTATTAATGTGACACTTTGTGTAATCATTAATTCTGAATTGCCATATTTCAAATTCCTTATTGTAAAAGTTTAATTATTTTGATAGGAACGTAAAGTATTCACTTTTATCCCTGCATGTCATAGTTTTTTAATACTTGAAATTAAATATACAAACAGGTAATTCTAATTATTTAATTTGGCTAATGGAATGAACACATCCATCTTAATATAATCATCATGAACTTTGTTTTCATCAAGTTTGACACTTTTGGAATCAAAGATCACAACTATGTAGCACCGTACTAAGGTTTGGAAGCAGTTATTAAAACAACACAACGTATACAATATAATCATTAATCACATACTTACTCAAGATATGTGTCTTTTTACATGTGTCATAAAGAAAAATTAAGCCAGTCATATCTTCAGGGGTGTAATATGAAATCCATATTACACGGCCGTGTAATATGAAATCCGTATAACATGGGGTAAAATATGGATTTTTCAAAATGGCGACTGACGGGTTTACCACTTCATGGAATTAACAAAGATTCACTAATTTCAGGATAATTTACTGGCTGAAGTTATAAATCAATTTATTTATTTACTGAGAACAAGCAAGTCCAAGAAACATTTTTTTCGGATTTTGAGCCTACATCCGTCACAAGTTTCTCACTATTATGTAGTCGTTCCAGTTAATTACCCGCATTGTAATAAAAGTACTTTTGTCGTTTTGTGAAGAAAAATACCAGTGTTAGCAAAGTTTAAGCAAGAAGTACACCTTAATTCAATTTTCAACTATTCGTGGTTCCTTTCCACAAATATAAGCATTGATAATACATGTAAGTGTAGCAGTGTTCATCAGCTATGACAACACCATAATCTCATTTGCAAGCTCTTGTGTTAAAATATTGCAAAGCAATTTATTTAGACCTACAACTTTCAGCACAAATGATCTTTATAATATTTAATGGTGGGAAATACATTCCCATTAACTGTATTTTCTGTTGGAAAATATCCTGTCTGTTCAATGAAACTCCTAACAATAGGAACTATCTGTTGAAATGAAAAAAAGTTAGCTGGCAAAAGCCTTTTCCCCGGCTATGCGCATAACAGGGGCCAACCTTATTTGGTTGGAGCAAAATCGTTTCTGCATAAATTTTGGTTATTAAGAGCATTTTAGCGATTGATTAAAAAATGATCCCTTTCGGCAATAGTTTGTATAATTCAATCCTTTCCATTCAATACTTATTTGAAATATAAAGATTTCAAAAGTTATGTAAGAAAAAATGCTTCGTAAATATCGCGGAAGTTCAAAATGTAGATAGGTCGTTGATGTTTTTATTCAATACCTTTTGAAATCTTATATATTTTGAACAAGTATTGACTGAAAAGGATGGGTTTATATATTAATTGCTGAAAGGTAACATTTTTATCAATTTAAACATTCTACAGTAAGTAACTTTAACTGATACACAGACGATTTTGCTCAAAAAAATTAGGACTTCTCCAACCACTTGGGTTGGACCCCCTGCATGGGTTTCATTTTAGTAAATAGCGAGTGGTCTACATTGAATTTGTAGTTAAACATACTAGATACAAAATGCCGAAGTTATTGTAAATTTAGATATGATGTCCAAAATGAAGCCAACATGCTCTCTTTGAAACAAATATTCATTTGAAAACCACAATGACTGAATGACAACATTTTACAGATGAATAATTTTGTTTTTCATGATTTCAGATTATATGAAATAAAGAAGGATAAAATTGGTCAATTGTTGAAGTATATGATAAATAGCTTATGATATGGCATTTTTAATATCATATCTCATGTCATCCCGAGACATCCATATTAGCCCGAGGACCGAAGGCCAGAGGGCTAATATGGATGTATCGGGATTATATGGGATGTGGTATGAAAAATGTCATATAATAATCTTTATGTATTAGACATGCTTATGAAAATATATCAAATTAAATCATGGTACTTGTATAAATAATAGTTTCTGTTATTATGATATTTGCAAGACTCGAGTACTAAAGGGAAATTTTTAACCATAACAATGTAACGATACATTGAATTGACCGGTGGATATACTCGTATTCTATAGTCATCCATAGAAGTAAACAAATATTGTTTACTTTTGGTACGAAAATGCTTTCATGCTGAAGGAACATTTTCTTCACTCCTCGCAGCGAAAACAGGCGAAATCAACTGATGGCAAATATGCTATACAAAGATATTAGAATTTGGCAATAAAATCGAAACTAGGGACATTTTATTACAAAAACAGACTGATGTTTGGGTTGATACACTGAGAAGTTGTTTATACAACAATGCATGTTTACAATTGCAGAAAACCAATAATAACTATAGATGCTATTACTTACATATTTATAAATAAGCATAAGCAATACAATATCTTTGTATGAATATGTTTTTATAAATGTCGTTTGATTATAACAGTAAATGGTTATGTGTAAGTAGGTCACATACTCAAACAATTTCAACATCGATGATTTTAGGTATAGAATATATCATATTGTAAATAAATAATTTAATGTGAACTTAATCTGATTTTCTACTAACTTTAACTGTTTTCTCACTAAATACCTTTAAACATCGGAGCAGAAAAAATCTGCTACACATTTTGTGTCATCAAATAATAGTTCAGATAATATTCCTACGTTAAATATGAAATTAATGATCAATTAAATTAAGAAAAAAATACCCTTTTCATTTCCATACCAAAAAAATAATGAATTATTTCAAATATTTTCGGTTGAAACTTCTACAAAAATATTATCTTGTAAAATTTTTAATCTCTTCAGACAAAATTCTGGATTTTGAAGAGAAATTTAGTGTCAGTGTGTCTCAAAAGATATATGCTATATGAATATGCTACGCATCTCTAATAAACTCTACTCCCAACACTTTATTTCACAAAGGGGATGGCATCTAATGAATTTCCATTTTCTACAAAGACGGGTGTGATATATTTACAAAGGTTCACAGAAGAACATTGCTTCAGAATAACATAAAAATTGAACAACACAACTATTATCAAAATGTATTAGTTTAAACAGAATTGTCGTGTTTTAGTATTTTTAATTTTAAAATTTATGATTTCTTCGAGTTTGCCAAGTTTTCGTTGTTAACGTGTTCCTTCAAATATTACAAATATTGCAAAATTATATATAGGTGTATACTTAAATGTAAATATCTTTATAGCACATGATTGAGATGGGTAATAATTATAAAAAAAGAAGTTGACTGCTATTTTTCTAAACATTTCATTACAACTTATTTCTTAACTTAACTTCGGAGCATATTTTACTTGCCATTATAAACGTCTGTGGAAACAGTGTTACATACAGTATAACATCATGAAAATATCTAATTAGAATCATGAACCATAAAATGTGATCATTTGTTGTATAAGAGAATTTGCTGAAGAACTGAAACAAAACTGTAATACAAATTATTTGTACATGTTTACAGTGTCATTATTTTAAGTAGTATGTCTTGGACCATTTTGCTGTTGAGAAATCAAGTCTTGATTCATATTTAAGTCTTTCAATATATCTAATTATCTTTTCTTATTTTTTATATAGCTGGTCGAATTACATTATTCTTATTTTTATTATATATATATATATATATATATAACAGAGGGCAAAAGTTGGTGACTGAGAAAGTTTTTAATTTATAGAGTGGGGTGTTTTCTGCTGGAGAATGGAAGCAAAGCATAAAATATAACTCATCGTCCATCCTTTGTAATGACGACGCAGTAGCCGTGATAGTGTGGATGTTAGTTTTGTGTGATTCGGTTAATGATGGTAGATATTAATATTCTTTTTTTCAAATGCCAGGCCAAATTACATGATTCTCATTTTACTAAAAAAATCACTTCATATATAAAACATTGGCGTCTGACAATGTTATGACCAACTTTTGTAGATATGTTGATACCCTTTAGTGAACGAACGCGTATTTTATTTTTTCATGCCGTTGAAGACGAACACTCTCAGAATAATTATGAATAATGTTATTTCATTTGCGATACAGATTTAGGCCAAACGGAAAAATGAAACAACAATATGCATTCACTCATTAGATGTTTAGTTAGTCTTCATAGTATACAGATTGGAGAGCCTTCTGCTGTAGAAATGAAGCAAAACTTTGAGTACAAATTATTTCTTCATGTTTGTAATGTTAATGTTATAACGATGGTGGTATAGTAGGTAAAAAATATAGTGGTTAGTCTTGGAACATTTTGTTTTTGTTAGATGCAAGTTCAAATGTATGTTTATTATTATATTTATCATGTATCTAATAAAATTACATGATTTTTATTTTACTAAAAACCTTCATTAATACTAATCTACATAATAGCTTACATACACAGTTGTCTGAATTAATCAGCAAACGAGTACAGAAAGTGGAAATTCTGAAACATAAAATCAAAATAATATGTCACTTCGCGTTGAAGAACTATGAGATCAATACTCCAATTTGTAAAATAATAATGGTCATCACAATAACATCATTTAAAGATATGACGTGTCAGTATCCCAATTGAAAGCGGACATTTTCAGCTAGATTCACGTCTTCCCGGATTTGACTAACGACGTGGACATTTCCTGGATTGTTTCACTCACAGTGTGACGGGTGCTGTTAACAGAGCAGGACATGGACATGCTTACCCTTCCAGAGCACCTGGTGTCACTCTCAATTTCACTATAAATCACACCAAAAGTGCCTTTGTTTTGAATGTTGTGATTTCTATTTTTCTGCTTTGTATCTGTCCAACGTCATTGTTTTATGTCTAGAGTCATTGTTTTCCGTGTTCTTTGGTTGGCCATGTCTTTTGACTTCGAATTTTGTAAATTTCACTCCATTGTTCTTTTGATATTCTACAGCCGTTATTTTTTTATGTCAATTCAAGATGGCTGTAAAACGTCTGTAGTGATTATATTGCAACTGTAATATTTGAGCATAGCCATGGCTTATCGAGACAGAAATAGGAAATGGAGACAATATATTGCTTTCAAATACATAAATAAGCAAACGTTTGTGTTATACTTCCGTTTAATGGGAGGAATAATCTCTTCAGCTTACCTTGCTATAGCTACGGTGAGCTGTTGCAATTACTTTAAGTCCGTTGCCCACCGTTCTGTCTTGCGCAAATTTAAATTTTCATTCAAAGATATTTTTCTGTGAATCCAATGGGATATTTGGAACAAAATTTTGTCAGAATCGTCAACGGATGGCCCATTGAAGAATCTAGTTTTTCAGGTTCATTTTATGTCCATAGTTTAACACTATTACTTTGGAAAATCACATTCACATATCTTTCTTTTAAAGTCCCCGCTATTTAGAACAAATAAAAGTGACAACAAAAGTCCGAATCGATCAGAGGAAGAGACCAGTAGGGAAAATCTGTTTAACATTCGACTGAATAAGGGAAATGCAATCCAAAAGAGAATATTTTTAGCAAATCGTAATATTCTCGACTTGGAACAGGCATTTTATATATAAAAGGTTGGGTTAAGGTGAGACGTTACTAAATGACTATGTCTTACTTTCCAGTGAACATTTGCACATAAGTAGATCTAAATGACTTACATCGGAATATAAACTTTTTAATAGGTGTCATGGATTACTTAAGAAATATATTTGACATTGAAAACGCCTTTTTTGGGGTCCACTTTTACAAAGAAATAACGTAATAATGGCAGTTTCACACCTGAAAATTTTACGTTTTTCGATATATCTACTATTACAGCGATTGCATCTTGACCAAAAACTAACACAAAGAAGAGAAAGTAATCGCGAATCCATTGATGTATAGAAAACCATATGTCATGGAGCATCTTTTTTCTGTATGTAAGCTCAAACGTTTGCAAGATGCGTAAAAAATTGCCAAACGTAAGATTGTACGGCGACGTTACAATGCGTAACGTTACGTTTTCAAATATTTTTCATAGTACATGTAAAAAATCTGTATAGATGGATATTACTTTTGACAAGATGATTTTACTGAAGATTACTGTAGAAGTGTTACAAGTTTTTTTTGTTTTTGTTTTTGAAAAGTTTTTTTTTTTTTTTTTTTTTTTTTTTTCTGAAAAAAAAAGCAAACGCCGATTTGCGCTGGAACAGAGACAAGATCTTTGCCGGAATTGTTCGTGAAATCACATGATTTGAATTCGTTTATTTATTTGTTTATTTATCTATTTATTTCAATTATTTATTTATTTTTTTGGGGGTTTATTACATGTACATATTCATCTTGAAACACTTACCTTATACCAAGCAAACCCCAATGATTAAAAAAGTGAGTCATTGTAATATTTATTGTATTTGACGCCCTGAATCGCATTCTTAACGCATTCTTAACGGTACTGTTGTAGAGTGAATTCATTGGCAGATCCAGAGAAAGGATTGTAGGGGTTGCAACCCTCTACACCTTTCCCTTCAAAACTTTTTAGATTTCGTGCTGAATGTAGACGAAAAATGGCAAAAAAGGTGGATTGTAACACGGTGTTTTTAAATGACAGGATCCACTTGTGAATAATTTGATTTTTTTCTTTTCTTTGATGAATGATTTGCTGTTTTACACGAAGCAAATAATCTATCTGCTTTATAATGGAACGAAAAAAGTATGGGTTTGATATATATGGAGTTCTTAGTACTACCATTACGCGGAGCAGACCTTTACATGTGCTAGCAGAAAATATTGGTCACGCATGCAAAAACAGACATATCGCCCCAGTCGATCAAACATTTAAATATGATTCAAAGCCATTAGTCTTTATTTAAGTGCGGATACCATTCTACGGGAAAACACTAGATGCAAATTTTTCATGCAATCTTTATCTGTCTTAACTTTGGACCCTCGATCTCGCGCTTTAGAAGAGTGCATGCTCACTCATGATTGCAAACTCGCAAACTTTCAAGAAAATACAGCTGCAATAGAAGATTTTGATAATTTTGACTGGCATTAGAGAAATTCGGTTTTATTTAGATATTGAAATCTTGAAATGGCAAAATAAGTAAATAAGATTCCTTTCCACATACAAGGGACACTCATTTATAAACACAAAATGGAATGGCATTCCCTTTGTTTTTGTTTTGTTTTGTTTTCCTTTTTTATATCTTGATGTCACTTATACTAAATAAAAGAAGACTATGTATCGTAAAACAATGTGATATTGATGAATTACCAAAATGACCAAATCGTTAACATACATGTATGGGTGAGAGGACAAGACGGTTCCTAGCAAAAAATACAGTGTACAAATAAATATGTATTTAAGATCAGTTTTATCAACAGTAAATACGTTTTTTGTTTTCAATTTTGTTTTTTTT
>MJUU01004716.1:30874-61728 GCA_002080025.1 Modiolus philippinarum | reverse complement strand
CACAAAAAGGGCTTTCATAATAACAGCTTGATTCCGTATTAAAGTTCGCACAACGAAATTTGCCACAGCTTCAACAGCTGTAGCTATTTTGTTTTAAATAAGACCATAATAAATTATATTATATATGTATCACTTTCTAATTTTTTGCCGCTACTCTGGGTATATTTACCGAAATGATAAACGTTCAAATAAAAATATTTTCCATAAACTTAATGTTAATTTCACTAAACTTTTAAGGAAATGCGATGTGGGAGTGATTGACGAATGATTTACTCAAACCAACAAACCAATGAAAAGACCAAATACATTGCCGATGGATTTCTATTTTGCATATAGGGTGCTTTTTTGTTGTTTATTCGGATGGCCATTGAGCAAACAGAATTTTGTTTTGTTTACTAATTTACATACAAAAAATTGGGGGACAATGAGAATTCATTCATTCATGTATTCATATTTTTAATTCCTCAATGCATGTTTTGGTTAATCGATAGATCCCAAGGCATTATAATAATAAATACAGGTGTTCAGATAACCAGGTATACTCCCTCTGTTTTCGACACAAATTGTCTGATAAAATAGCATAGAAGGGAAATGGAAAACCTTGTAAAACTACGGTAAAGCGTGGCCTGAAGCGGCAAAAAAAAGCTAACCATTGGTTTATACCGTGTCATCTTTTAACATTTGCTAAAAAGACACACGGCAAATTTCCTTGTGGCTACTTTAGTATATGAAAAAAATTCAAGTGATTATTTTCGATATTCCCAGTCGAATCGGTAGTTGTAACATTGGGAAATCGGTATAGTCCTGTTTTACTATCGGGAAAATGAGTGAAGATACATTGGGATACGGGAAGTCATGTTTTAGTCACTTGAAATCGGTATTTCCACGATGAAACTTGTAAGAAATTAATTGAAACAACTCTTTGGATATATATGTAAAAACACAATCTTCATCATACTTGACATGAAATTTTCGAACAAATTTACCACACCCTTCATAGCGATCAACTAATCTCTTTGTAACACTGATCCTATTGTTAACCGAATTCACACACAGATAAGTATACTGAACAATAAAAGAAAAACATCATTCTTGCGGTTTAGTATACTATCCGCGTCATTCAGATCATTTCTTATTGGTTCAACAATGAGATCAGTTTTACATGTAGAATTAAATCATAGTTTATCTGATCGCTATGAAGTGTGTGTTTACCGGTAGCGTGATTAAAAAAAAAATCGAGGATTTCTCGATTTTCCGATTGAAAATAAAACGAAAATCCTGATAAGTTCCGTTTTTTTTTCCTTATCACAATATTCCGTCCGCAGCTAATAATAAAATGAAATAAAATGGTATAGTTGGCCACGATTTTTTATCTTTTAATCGTGGCCAACTATACCATTTTATTTTGTTTCATAGTTAATTTGTGTCCATCGCACAACATATTTATATTTTCAATAATAAAATGGTTGGTACTTTCTGTTTATTGTTATTATTCAAACACATCGGAATAAAATGCGTAAAATTCTTCTTTACAGTTAAAAAGTTGATAGAAAAATTAGTTATGGCTTGTCAAGCTGTTTAAACAGTATAAAGAAAACGAAATCAGGCCAGATATGATTTCTATGTATTTTTTTAATAGTATTCGTTTGCATAGTACTAGCAAGCAGAGAAGATTCAAATGGGAACTTACTTTTGTCTCATAGCTGTATTTATTACTTTTCTTTCAACAATATTGATCTCGACATGTCACCGTCTTTCACGTCAAGTCCAGACATAATCGGAGGGAGGTAACTCTTACCGTGACCTTCATTTAGTAACGTCTCACCTTAATCCAGGTTTAATGATGTATCAACCTCCCGCTTATATGACGACTAACTATAGCTTATGTGTGCCCAGGTTGTCTTAAATGTGAAAACCATAATATTGTCTGGGGGCGCTACACTATTGCAATACGCCAATGTTTGACAGACCTCGAAAATAGTACTATCAAAAATAGTGCTTCTTTATTTGTTGTGAGTCTTGTCTACTAGCTTCCTTGGGTGGATATCTCCAAAAGCTGTTTTTTTTTTCAAATACATGCTATACCCATTTTCAACAATCACGAACCTTAGTTGAACATTCGGCCCTCAGGGAAAATTTTCAAAGCTCTTGCATTGTACCCTTCATAAAGTTATTTTTTCAGGTTTAGGCAATAATGGAAAATGGGTACCAACGGGGAACAGAGTTAAACATTGGATCGTTCGGAGAATATATTCATACATGTTCTATTTTTCACTATTTTTGGGGTCATACTCTTTTCAAGATGGCCATAATGTCGGATTATATTTTAAAATTGGATCCGAAGAGAAAATTTCAAACATCTCTTTAAAACTATTCTGTCGATGGGAACAAAATTTAGCCCAAACAGCCCATATAAGTGTGTGTCCGGTTTTGCCGCACCTGATCGAAGATGACAAGTGTTTAACATAGTTTAACGTAGGGATCCTACGGTAAATACACGAAATCTTCTGAAATCACTGAGCCAATCTGATTTACCTGTTCGTACCTCTTCAATGTGACGAACATTCTTTTAAATAGGAAACCTATGTGACATCTATTCAAACTCTTGATGAAACAACTTGGATTAATTAGATTCATTCTCAGTCGCACAAATCCTTGGGAGGTCTTCTGCAAAGTTTGTCAATTTTATGTTCCTTTCTCAGTCAAGATGGCCACCAGTTAGAACATACTCAACATAGGACACTGATTGATTTAAATTAAAATTTATTCTTTGAAGCAGCAATGGTCAAACTATGAAGCAACACCTTTATAAAACAGTTTTGTTGATATTGTTCATAATTATATGTCCTCCAATGTGGACATCTTTGGCTCATTTATTTGCTGTATGATTAACGTCTTTCTCAAATGAAATGTACATAGAATGTTAAATACCTTGCCCTTGTTTCTATACGGCATCAGGCACATTGTCTTTGGGTCAATCCAGGAGTCAAAACCACTGATATCTCATATCTATCCCTGACGTCGTCTTTACGGCCATAAAATTTCTTAATTGACGAAAGTAACAACGTTTGAACATATCAATGACTTAGCTGTTTCTGTGACAACGTCCGTGTTTGAAAATAAGCTCCTCCGCAACCAATAAGTATGAAATATACAGTTCATTTGTCCAGTCCCTTTCTCCCTTCTCCCGTTGTTTCCTTACCTTTTTCATCCGGCAAACACAAACACACAAGTGAGGTAAAACGTGAATACATATACCTTTTTCCAGAAAGAAAATTAGGATTAAACATCTATTTAAGAATTTCATGCGCACAGCAAAGTCCAAATTCAATTTCATTTTCAGTGCATTACCACAGTATATTCCAAGATTAATTTGATGTTAAATCCATATAACGGTAGATTTACTTTAAATTAAATCGAGTGTAAATGTGTGACTTACTGTATCCAATAGCCTGGCAATAAACTGGCATCAAAGTTAAAATAAAATTTAGGATTAGACTTTCATTTATTTTTTAAATCCGGAAAAGTACAATTACCTTACGAAAAATATTTTTAAATGAAATTGATTATCTGTGCAGTATAGAAAATTTTAAAGTGAAGTTATTGTGTGTTTAAACTACATTGATGCTTTGAGATGGCAAAATACACTATGAGCCAACCAAGGCATACAATGCGAGAGCAAAGAATAATGATCTCTATGCACTGCTTGAAAGGAAGTCTGTACTAAACAAAGTTCATTAACACTCTAGAAAATCAAGCGAAAGCTACCTGTTTTGGCAAACAATTTTATTTTTTGAAAGATATCAGTCTATTGTAAAATAAACCCCGTAATGAAATTTAATATTTTCTTTCACTTCATATTGTTAAGAAAAGCAATAACAATTTAAGTGCTTGAATTTCTAAAACCATTGTCTTTGGAATGGAAAGAATGAGACAAAAAGTAATTAAAACATAATTCAATGAGTTATCTTTTTGACATCATCCACTTTACCAAAAAATAAATCGAATCGCTAAAGTAACATAACAGTAGATACCAAGCAAAATACTAACAGAAGAAAAGAGAAGCTTAATAAAAAAAATCAAGGTAATGTCAAACACAAGAATGCAAAGATATTAGGTTTTTTTCGATAAAATAATTCAAATTTAAGGCATGAAAAACACCAGGTTCTGATATAATGGTTGCAAACTTGTTCATATTCCAAAATATAGTTGTCTACCATGGTGATGTAATTGGTGGATGAAGCGATATGGAGTAAATGCACATGATAAAAAGTCTCTACAAATACATGGTTACGACAAGCAATGCAAAAACGCTTTTATTGTTGTTCCTTATCTTTAAATCACCACGAGGCCATCGACAATGCTTTTTGCTTATACCTCATAGTTAATCGAAGATTGCACCTAACCAGTTTGAACGGAATTCTTTGCCAATTGTCGAACAACGCTGCATCCATGTCGTTTCTGGTCATCAATGCGGGATTCTCAATAAACATAAAATAACTGGAAAAATGCTCTTATAATCATTATCATCCGTTGCCATTAGATGATTTGAATGTCAACTGCACCTAGCGAAAAATACATTTTGTTGAACAGCCTTAAAAATGTTAATTTTCATATGGAGTAAGTTTTTTAGAAGACATGCCTAGATTTTACTTTTAATTTTGATTACACAAAGGCAATTTCAATCATTGCAAAAAAATGTGGAAGACACCTAATGACTATTGTTGTCAAATTTGGTTCAAATGATCATGTTGTTCCAGCAGTTTCAGAGAAGATCTTTGAATCTATTTTTCATACTTTCTGATATGTAAATTTTGTTTCCAACTTGGATAATGTTTAACTTGAGCTGGGAAAAGAAGCAGTCGGAAACAACAACTAATCCCGTTACCAATTTGTTTTTGCCCAAAAAAGTCAGTTTCGTCAGCTGAAACTAGCAATAAAGTTGCATATTGGTTATGTAAACGAAAAACAAACCTTAATGCATAAAATGTAGGTCAGGCTAACCAAAATTTTATACCATCATCAAGATGCATATTTGGACAAAAGCTTATTTTTCTATGACTTCTAGTTGCAAAGGTACATGGGCTTTATAACTGTCATACAGGCGAAATGCTATGTAACCTATCGTTAGCGGGCAAGGAATAAAAACAAATGTTTTGCAGGGACCCTATTAAAGACTATTGTGACCAAGTTTCTTTCTATGGAACTAGCAAAGCAATTTCAGAGAAGATTTTTGAATGTTTTTACCATAGGGTCCAATTTTAATGTAAATTCACCAAAGGCTATCTGGATAAGAGTTATCCAGAGATATCTTTATTGCAGTGGACCATCTAAATACCATTTTGGCCAAGTTTGGTTGCAATAAGTTTCTATTGGTCAAAGTTTTCTAAAAATATGGCTTATAAATAAGTTTGATAGCAATGAGAAGAGGACATGTGCATTTTAGCGAATAATCAATAAATAAGTCTATAAATAAGCATACTCATGAATATAACTGATAATTCAATAAACTTCTCTTCCTTCACATATACATGTGAAATATTAGGTCATTAAAAAAAATGTTTCTCAAGCCCTGCAGTTTCTATATTGATTCGTTCTGGTAGTTTTCAATTTGTTACTTCTTTATTATTTTGAAAAACAGATCGAGCAAGTACATGCTTTGTCGATAATCTTCCAGCACTTCTTTCTTGAGAAATGTACACATTTTTCTGATCTTTCAAACTTAAAATTGTTAAGTTTGTTTTCAGTATGTCCTTGACAAGGACGTGAATACTCAAAGGGTTATCATATATTTTGCTTTGAGAAAGGAGAAGGAAACGTAGGTACTAAGAATTATATTTTGTAGATGTTTAGACGAATCAAAATATAAAAAAAAAAAATTCTAATTGTAAATGTGAAATAAAATATTTTGACTTGCAACATTTTCACTGATGCAGGGGAGGCTTTAGAAACAATCTATTTATTTTGAATGGCCTGACAAACGTAAAAAGGTACGAATGAAATGGGAATGGAAGAGTTCAAAGGTGTTCAAGAAAGCAATCATGTAACTTCTTCTATAGCTTCAAGTTTTTCAATTAAAGCAATGGCACTGTCAATGTCCTCTGCTGCTTTACTTGAAATTTTCTTTTCAGCAGTTAATGTAGAAAAATAGGATGTTATCTGGGAATATTCCTGAGGAATGAACTTTTTATGAACATCATCTTGCATAAACCTCATGTTTCTGCATATTGCACTTGAATTCATTTTGTTTTCAGTTCTTTCACCTTCCTCGAATATTTCCCTCAAATATTGTTTGACCTTTTGGCGAAAACGCACATGTTTACTGTCCTTTTTCTACGACTTTTGCTGAGGATTACTTTGAAAAAGTATAATCATAGGAAAGTTGTAGCATAGCAACTCTCTCTGTCAAATTCATGCAGGTGTTATACCATCGTAGTTTTACGTCATCAAATGTTGACATTTTGCATAGTTGGTATTTGTGTTTACCAACTAAGCAGTGACCATACATGGTAGTAAATGATCTGAAAGCCTCAGAAAATCCTGTCGGATAAGAGAGTGTACCGTCATCTGACACCCTTCTACATTTGTATGCTCTTTAAAATCAGCTTGAATTTCTAGTGATCTGGAAAGGAAAAATATAATTTCCTTAGACATTTTGAAAGGAAATTTAACATATGCAAGAAAAGTGGCTGCCATTTGAAATTTGGAAGAGTAGATAATTCGGCATTTTGAATATTATTTTAATGAAAAAATGGGTCATACCTTGTCAGAGCATGTCCTCTTTAGTTGCTCATTAAAACCCGAAGATGTGCCTGAAGTAAAATGCTGCTGTTTAAAATCTTTAACGGGAGATAATTCATCAACTTTACGTTATGTCCCACAACAAAAAAGTTTAGTGCATATTTTTTACCCCTGTCTTTCTGGGTGTCTGCAGAGGATACATTATATGATTGGGCTGTTTCTCCTTCAATTTTTATGGTAAGAAGTCTTCATTTGGGAGATCATTTGTACATACGCATATGCAGAAAGTAAATTAACAGTTATTTCGATATTTTGTTATTTGTTACCACTGGGTCGATGCCACTGCTGGTGAAATGTTAGTCCCCGAGGGTATTCACCAGCCCAGTAGTCAGTACTTCGGTGCTGACCCGTAAGCCGATTATTTTTGAAACCTTATAATATCTAAAATTTTGTAAATTTTATTGAAAACTAAGGAGTATCTCCCTCATGCAAAGCTCTGTCCTTAGCTGATTTTGGCTTTACTTTTAGATCATTTTGGTTATTTGTTCTCTATAAGTTTTTAAACATTTTTGAGTTTTTTGTCTTCCAAACATTTAGATTTTATCTGCACTGATGAGACATAAGTTGTCGAAATGCGCATATGCAGAAAGTAAATTAACAGTAATTTCGGTATTTAGTTATTTATTTACAGTCATACATTTACCTTCGATATTGATTTTTATTTCGGTACAATTCCATAAAAATCTATACTTTGTTGAACTAAGTATTTTTGTTATAGATATAGAGGGTACACAGTCAAAAAACATGCATATTTGTGAGGGTGTTATATGTGTCTCACAAAAACAAATATATCACTGCTAAAAAAGCAAACAAAGGAAATTCGATAAATACTAGTATATAAATTCTGTTGAAGTAAAATATCCAGGTGAATCCTGCAGTTTGATTTGCTATTTAGGCTTCACAGAGATACTGGTTCATATTCCCTGTCTCTGTCCTATATCCCTTGCCTGATGGCTCAGGGGATATAAACACAGACAGGGAATGTGAGCTCGTATCCACTGTGAAGATTCCCTTTGTAGCATATAATATATACATATAATTGTTTTACCCATCACAATAAAAAATTAAATTCTAGTGCTGGTAACCTAAATTTAGACTTGCGTTCGTGTTCGTTGTACTTTTTTTCCTTGAAAAGCCCTTAATGATTCTTAAATTCTCAGGTAAAAGGGGTCATGAACAATACAAATGCTTTTAATGTAAAGTAAATAATTACCCAATATGATAACTGATCCACACGACTTGTTTCGAATAATCACAAACCTTTAATTCCCTTTGCTTGACAAAGCTGGAACTGATCTCCCAGTTTCTCTTCTATATGCCTTCAAAACAGTCAGTTTTCCATCATCTGTGAACTGTACATTTGAAATCTTTGATATTCTTTTCATCAAGACTGTCACTTTTGATGTTAAATTTGAAGTACTGGTGATTTCTACGGGGCTGCTTGGCTACCAGTGAGTCCTCGACAACTACCAATGGCCGTCTTCATATCACCGCCGCACAAAAAAGTCTTCCCCTCATCAACACTATTCCGAATTCTGGAGCGATTGTGTGCAGTTTTTACATCGCAGTATCATTTGCCACTCTGACTCTCTCTAAAATCATATCTTTTTACTGTAATTCCTGGAATAAAGAAGTTTCTAATTACTCCATACTTATTTTATGCTTATATCATTTTATGCAATAGATAGATAACAAGCCTCAACCAGTGAGGAATTTCACCTTCAAAATACTATTTTTTCTTTTCTAATTAGTTCCAAATCCATATCAGCTATAAATGGTGTCCGATGATTTTCTTTGTCATTAGCTTGAATCCATTTTTTTTAGAAATGCCCAATGAATAGTTGATGCAAAGTATATTTGTTGTCATCACTACAGAAGTTTTACAATCACAATCGTGAGTTGTTTCTTATTATGTTACAGTGAGCTTGTCACACATGTACTCTGACACAACACTTTTTAACTCCTGTATGATCTGTATATGTGGTCGGGCTCTTGACGGCCATTTATTGGAAATTATTGTCTTTCCCTGCGCCTACTTCAGCATGCAGAGTACTGCCACAAAAGCCATATCCGGTTGATCCAAACATATCAAGAGTTTGACCTGGAGTACTTATGGAAGTTCTACCAATGTTTGACAAGAAATGCCCTTTTAATGTTTTTCACTATAAATAAATCTTAATTAAATAAAGAATGTACATGTATTTTTTTTTAATTTATTTTTAATTCAGTAAACAAATTATGGTCATCAATACAGAAATATACAAACAAGGTATTTGAAAAAAAATATGGAAACTAAATTGCTAAAAGTTCAAATTTCTTCGGGATAAATCAACGGCAGAGTTTCTATGAATTTTCTAATGTTTTGTGTATATATTTGTGTAATTATGATTCTGTTTTGAATACCTAATCAGAAATAGCAAATTCAGTAGATGTTTATTTTATCTGTTTGGTTTTGTGTAAAAACTGTAAAAAAAAAAGTTATTGCCATTGAAATGTTGGGAGCATCGTTTGGTATATCCAGGTCAACTCTTGATATATCCGGTAATCATGATATGGCTTTTGCGGAAAAGCAGCCTGTTATAACTATGGGAACGGATGATAGGATAAGTTTCAAATGCAAAACAGTTTAAACAAACCTTTCAGGAGCACATGATTAATGTGTTGGAATTGCCTTTACCTTCAGTTTTTTGGCCTTTCCCTTTGTGGTGGTCTTTTTGGTTTATCATTGTGTCTTTTTAGTGACTTTCACTGTGTTCACTGTTCATAGTGCTTTTATCTGCTTTTCAAAATAAACAATGAAAGGATATGGAGTAAATGCACATGAGAAATCTCTACGAACACATGGTAGAACCAAGCAATGGGAGGCTTTTTATTTAAGTTTATCATTTTGAAGTCACAACGAAGCCACCAAAAGTGAGTTTTTTCTCATACCTAATAGCTTGCTGTTCCACCTTCATACAGTTTGTTTGGTATCTTCTACTTTATACACCAAACTGCTGAAGAGTAGTAGTTTACATGCTATTTCCAAACATGGTAGGCTAATGTAACTACAGCTTTAAGAACCAACCTGTTGCCTCATTAATTGATGGAATTGTAAACCATAGAGCACCACATTGGTAACAGCCTGCATTATCACAGCGTAAAAAAGCAGAATCGATATTTGGTAGCTGTTCCTTGATTGTCTCCAATGTCTGCTCCAAAAATACTGCCACGGCATGATATTCTTGTTTAGTCTCTTCCAAACAATGAGTATATGTTCTAATCTGAAAAGAAATAATAGTATATGGATATCCCATCTCTATCCTGTGTCTATTGATATCATTAAACTAAACATTTTTTGGTTTTAAAATTTTTAATCAAAATTGATTTCTCATCTTGGCTATAAGGACACATTTGAACCAGAAATAAGAAGTTGAAATGTGTGAGTATCTTGCTAAGAATAACCAAACTCGGTATACACAATATGGTGTATCAAATGAAAGATTGTCGTCATTTGAATTTAGAGTATGCAATATAGTACTAATATATCCACTAGTCAACTAAGATAGTAACATATCCAGATTCTTACATTTTATTGGTTATTTGTTCTCTATCAGGTTTTAGTGTATGGCTTCCAAATGTTTTGATTTCATATGCACTGAAGACAAACATGTTGTCAGAGCATCCATATGTAGTAATTCAGTGCTTCAAGCCGATTCTATTTGGAACCGTACAATATCTAATTTTCTGTACATTTATTGAAAACTAAGGAGTATATCCCTCGTGCAAAGCTCTGTCCTTAGCTGATTGTGGCTTTACATTTAGATCATATTGGCTATTTGTTCTCTATCAGTTTTTAAACATCTTTGATTTTATGGTCTTCCAAACGTTTAGAGTTTATCTGCACTGAAGAGACATAAGTTGTCGAAATGTGCATATGCAGAATTTAAATGCACAGTAAATTCGGTATTTAGTCAATTGTTACCACTGGGTAGATGCCACTGCTGGTTGACTGTTAGTCCCCGAGGGTATTCACCAGCCCAGTAGTCAGTGCTTCGGTGCTGACCCGAAAGCCGATTCTATTTGGAACCTTACAATATCTAAATTTTTGTACATTTATTGAAAACTTAGGAGTATCTCCCTCATGCAAAGCTCTGTCCTTAGCTGATTTTGGCTTTACATTTGGATCGTATTGGTTATTTGTTCTATATCAGTTTTTAAACATCTTTGATTTTATGGTCTTCCAAACGTTTAGATTTTATCTACACTGAAGATACATTAGTTGTCGAAATGCGCATATGCAAAATTTAAATTCACAGTAACTTCGGTATTAATCATTTGTTACCACTGGGTCGATGCCACTGCTGGTGGACTGTTAGTCCCCGAGGGTATTCACCAGCCAAGTAGTCAGTGCTTCGGTGCTGACCCGAAAGCTGATTCTATTTGGAACCTTACAATATCTAAATTTTTGTACATTTATTGAAAACTAAGGAGTATCTCCCTCATGCAAAGCTCTGTCCTTAACTGATTTTGGCTTTACATTTAGATCATATTGGTTATTTGTTCTCTAACAGTTTTTAAACATCTTTGATTTTATGTTCTTCGAAACGTTTATATTTTATCTGCACTGAAGAGACATAAGTTGTCGAAATGCGCAGATGCAGAATTTAAATTCACAGTAACTTCGGTATTTAGTAATTTCTTAGTTAATCAAGTAAGGCGGTACTGCTCAAATCTTGGTTAACAGTACGCAATACATGACATTGCCAATCTGAAATCTTCTGATAAGCATTTTCAACTTCACAAACCCAATCACCTAAAGTGTCATCTGGTAAATCATCTGTCCATGAAATTGCATAAATATTTTTTTTCTAAAGATAATGAAATGAATAGATATTAAATTGGACTTGCATTGCATTTTCTTAATAATAAATGTGTCAAAATGTCAGTAAAAAATATCAAGAGGTTTAGGAAATGAAAAATATATTGAAATTTCCATTTTAAAGCGTGTTTCATGGTTGCTAAGAAATATGTTAAAAACATTTCCTTATTTTTTCACTGACACAGAATCCAGCTCCTTTTGACTTACTTTGAATTTCATTAAAAAAAAACAAAAGATAAACAAGATGTGTTTGTGAAAGAGAACATTTGCCCAAAGATTTTATTGTAAAATATATGAAAATACCCAATTTTACCCCTTTTTGACCTCTCTGAGGCCTTGACCTTTGACATTTTTTGTTATATTTATGTTCCTCTTTTCAAGACCTATACACTTGCCAAGTATTTGAAAAGTATATTTTACATGGATCAAAAGTTGTTTATTACCATAAAAACACACAAATCAAACCCTTTATTCTGAAACAGATGAAACCCCCTTTAAAAAATATGTCATAGATTAGGCTAAGTTAGTGGGCCTATTGTTTATTGAAATGGTTTCTGTTGTGAAATGTATCTGTTTAAACATGCTGTATGAAAACTACAGGACAATAATGCAGCATAATCTGACTAAAATAAAAAAAAATCGTATTGTTCTGTTTGTGCCCTTTTGGCCTTTTGTTTCTCAAACGGTAAATGCGTCCACAATATGTCGACAAACTACAGTTGTGCAACTTTATCAGCAATAACATAGAACAATTCCCGTCTCAATAGAATAAATAATAAGGTTTCTACAGTCAAATATCTGAAAACAGCAAATTTCACTTCTTTTAACCAATGTGACCTTAACCTTTGATCTGACCCTTTTTTTATATTCATGTTCATCTTGACTAGACCTAGTATACAAGTCTATCTTACATAGTTTTAGCCAGGGTTAAAGTTTCGGACGCACAAACAGACAGACAGACAGACAGACAGGACAAAGAGAAAATGCCCACCTCCAATTATCGATATGGGGACATAAAAAAGGACAAAATTGTAAATTGTGATATTTGAGATATTGTGATATTTATATATGTATTTTACTTTATTTGGCACATTTGAAGAAAATGCCAAAAATAAACACTTTTGGCTATGGGAGAACTTCTTTTTTTTCTATGATTTTCTGCAGTGCAAGTCTCCAATTTACCCACAAGCAATCAAATTTTTATTAAAATACCTCCCCACAATTATTTCTTGAAAAGCCACACTGATATACATAAATTACTAAAAAAAAAAAAAAATTCTGAAAAAATACAGTGTGTTAGAAAGTTAATGAACAAAATGTACTGCGGTAGATGCATGCAGATGTGTCAATTGTGTGTGTCAATGCCGTAGCTTTTACAATTCTTTCAAGTTTTGCTTTTCTCCTAAGTATTGATTTTATATTTACTATTTGCTCTGCTTTCAATTTTAAGTTTACTTATAACATGCATAGTGTGTTAGTGTGAGAATTTATATCAGATCTCGCTTGTCATGTAAACTAACTGCATCACTACTCATCGTTGTTGTGACTCATATTGTTATTGGCTCATACGACAGGCTTGGCCTAATAAAAATTCTAATACCAACAAACTATGCCTATAATCAGTATGTCTTCGTTAGTAACTCCTTGTGCATTTGCCTGCGAAACAAACATTTTGTTTACCTGTGCATCTCAAATAAGATATATTTATGTAATCAACTGAAACAAATATGCTCTCCGTATTAGAGAACTCTGTGTTTATATCCAAAATTCCAATAAATAGTTCAGTTTACTTTTTATAGCCAAACTAGAAAAAAAAACAATAAACTTTAACACTGTCACTTTTCCCAAAGACACCAAATTAGCATTGTTGCAAGACATTTCGATTCTGGTAAAATTTATACCATGATCTGACAATTTACATGTATTCACCTTTCAAATTTTTCATCAAATTCTTAATCTTTTCAATGTTTTTTTGGAAAAAGGTCACATCTATCTCGTGTTATCTCATGTGTATTATCATCAAATAATTCACTAAATTTTTCACCAAAAGGATCACTCAATGCATATTGAATGCAATGTGTAAAGCATTTGTCTTTTCTTTGTATGTGAGCTCTGAAAGTACAAGTATTAGAAATAAGTTTAATTATGTTTTCAGTAATGCTCACAAATAAGCTACCCCTCCTCACCCCACATCCATTCATAAAATTTAATTGTTTCAATCGGAGTAGTGGCAATTGTTTTAAAAAGGCAACACTAAGAGCAGCATATCCATTTGCCTCATCTCTAGTGAGTTCATAACCCCCTCTCCAATTTTATAGAAGAAAAATCCACAAGGAATGGCAAGTTTTTCTTTTCTTTGGTTTGATCGCTGTAATTTTTGTATATTTTACTGAAAGAGCTTTCTATATCTTACAGAGATATTTTTCACTTGTGAGGGAAATTCTCTTTTACCCCACTCAGGAAAAGACGAAATTTTTCACACTCATGGAAGAAATCCCTTATCTTTAATAAGGTCTTGTATATGAAACTATTATTCTGAAATTTCAATCTTCCAGTAATCAGTGTTTCAACAAATCATAATTCTATATGTAATTGTAACAATCATCTTCATTGGTCATCGTCGTGAATAGCAAACAACATTTTCGTTTGCCCATTAATACGCTTCGTTACAGTATAGTACAGCAAAGAAAGACATCATTAACATAGATCACGCAGTTTTTAAAGTGCAAAACTGGAACTATAAGGATTTTTAGGAAATTATGTATATATAAACTCTGCCACCTCATTCACAAACACCGCAGTTTGCAAGTGAGCTGCCGGAGTTTATACATAGATAATTTCCTTAAAATGAGTGCTTAATCCAAATATAATAAATATTTTTACTATGGTGGCAAAGGCTTATTCAAGTAAAACTAAAATATGCAATTTCTATTTACAATTCCTTACAAAAGTTACAAAAGTCCCAAAGTTACAAAAGTCCCATTACCTTGTCTTATGAGTGTCTTCCTGGGACAGTCTTCAAGTAATAAATACAGTATTGTAAGTACATAAGAATTCAGTAATCATTTGCATGGCAATTAAAAAGTTTAAAACTTGTTTCATGACATAATATAAGGAATTCCTAAAAAAGCAAGTTATTTCTAAGAGTTGTATTGTTGACGCAATTGTAGTACATGTGAAAGAGTATTTTTATAACATTTATGAGACCTAATCAAAGACTTTTACTTTCAAAACTTACATAAAGTCTTTTGGATTTTATTAAATTTGAGAGTAAATCAGCGTAGTTTTCACATTATTAATTTCCTTCAAAATAACCGTATTTATACAATTCATATCTTATTTTTGCAACTGACCATTTTTCTGACTAATGTTCATTATCCCTACCAGATGTATAGCAGTGCAAAATTTTCAAACCCGGTGAAAAGCAGGATTAAAAAAGAAATCTAACGCATGCTCCAATTTGTCTTTGTTCATTCTACAAACTTCTCTTTTTATGGAAGTGGTACACCTGAAAAATTTGAAATGTGTAGTAGAACCAGAGGCTTACATGTGAACCTGTATTACTCAACTGGTGGGTATTGGTCACATAAAATTTTCAAAATATTGTTGTTTATAATCATCTGACCATGACGTTAAACATTTCAAGCCACGATACCCAGTGCAACTTTCCTTAGCCGTGATACTATCCTAGCAAATATCAAATGTCTATGTCAATCGTTCCGTTGAACTGTAAATGAGCTACCATTTGCAAATTTACATACACAATATAGCAGATCATGCTTAAGCTGCATATCTATTTTCAAGCCATTCTTATGTACCTACCAAAGTTTTACTTATGGAAATATTGGACATGCGATAATTGGACAAAGAATTCAGTATCAAATGCAACTAATAAATCAAGGGAAAATTTAAGTCAAATTGAACTCTACTACTCAACAAAAGAAACGTTCACTCACGTTTTTGTGGAATAGAATTTAAAATAAAAGCAGTATTTTTTTTCTCTTTAATTGATTATAATCTTAAACAACACTCGATTCTAATTTTACTCTTGAAAAGAACACTTCCGGTAAAAAAGAAAACTTCCGGTTATTAGAATCACGACATAAATGAGCAAGTGCAGAGAATCGAATGGATATTTTTGACAAACAAGAACAACATCGACATATTGAATGATTACAAACAATTTTCCATTTTGAAATAATCAATACTTCAACGAATTTTCGAAAACGACGCTCTCTCTTATTGAATAAGATCTGGCAGTTTAGACCTGTTGGGGTATTCGTTGCAGTTTGACCTAATTTTAAGTGAAAATAGACTTTAATTTCTTAGAAATCATCACTGAGTTATCCGAACTTTATCGAATACACACGATTTTGGAATACGGATGAAGTTATGACGTTTAACTGAAAAACGTCAAAACACAAGAATTCGACCTTCAACTTATTTTTTATGGAAACTTTGTTTTTGGATAGGTTACGAATAATGTATTGATTTTATCAGCAAATAATTAAAATTCAATTCCGACCGCCATTGACATAATGCCCAAAAAAAATTGACAACTGCCTAGGAAAATGTCTCTCATTAGCACCAACTAAAGTTTGTCATACCAAATATGCAAGTAACGAATAAAAGTTATTTTTCTACGAAGTATAAAACGGTAATTTTAGTTATATCATCCCTAGCAGAAATATATATTGAGGACGTTTCTTTCGTTGATTAGAATAATGAATAACTAAATACCGAAGTAACTGTAAATTTATTTTCTGCATATGCGCATTTCGACAACTTATGTCTCTTCAATGCAGATACAATCTAAACGTTGGGAAGACTATAAACTCAAAGATGTGTAAAAACTGATAGAGAACAAATAACCAATATGATCTAAATGTAAAGCGAAAATCAGCTTAGGACAGAGCTTTGCATAAGGGGGATACTCCTTAGCTTTCAACAACATTTACAACAATTTAGATCGTGTAATGTTCCAAATAAAATCGGCTTTCGGGTCAGCACCGAGGTATTGACTACTGGGCTGTTGAATACCCTCGGGGACTAACAATACCGAAGTTACTGTGAATTTATTTTCTGCATTTGCGCATTTCGACAACTTATGTCTCTTCAGTGCAGATGAAATCTAAACATTTGGAAGACGTATATAACAGTTGAAATGCTGGCCTATTTCCAAAAACTCATTACAACAATGTTTGACATGATCATAGAATAAATAGTATCTGAGAAATTAACTTGGAAATAAAACTTAATTAACTTTAATGTTGACGGACCATTGAACTCTGAAATATGTGGTAGATCCTCTATGTTCTTTTGACTTTCTGGCCCCAAAATTATCTTTTCCATCCTGTTTTGCATGTCGTCTAACTTTATAAATGACAGGTATCAAATCTTTCAACTTTTCTTTAGTATAGTCTTTGACTATCATTGACAAAAAACGTCTTTGTCATTCTTGTCACTGAATTCCTTTCAAATCAAAAATTGTACAGGGTTTTGACTTCTGCTGCTGCAAGAAAAAATAAATACTAAATTTATTTATTCTTTAGAAAAAAATCAAAATTATACATCAAATAGACCGTAGTAATAAAACACCAACTTAGATCACAAATTAAAGCCAGGTGTTATTTTTTGTCCAAATTACTAGGATTGGTGAAAGTATTTTTTTTTTTTTTTTTGTTCGGAGGCAATTTTTTAAGATTTTGTGGTCACTAATCCAATAGAAATTGATACACAAATTACAGCTGTTTTCGTATTAATAAAACATTTATTATTCTCGTTTTTGACACTACAAAAGTCAAATTGTCTGAATTTACCATTTTTTGTCTGGTTTTGTCTGAAAAATTACTCGACATTCTTTAATGTCTGATTTTGTGCTTAATTTTTCTCGACAAATTCTTATTTATATTATTTCTGTCTTAAAATTTATCGGCGCATTCTTGACAGTCTGAATTTGCTTGAAAAATTCCTAAAAAATATTCTTAACATTATGCATTATGCCTTAAACTTTGACATGTTGCGATATTCTTAATTTTGAATAGAAATTGGAAATCTATCATCATCTGATAACTTTTTTTTCATCTATTTTCTATTATTTATCTTGACTGCTTTAAACTATTTTCTTAGCTTATTTTCCTATAATTGTGTTCCAATTCTACATTTATGTAAAATCACCATTTACATTTATGTTTAGTACTTATGTTATAAATAAAAGCATTTTATTTTCAAAAATGTCACAAAACCATGATGAAGAGGCCTGGATAACACTAACAAGGCATCAAATAAATAAAGCGAAATAAAAAAAATAATAAAAATGCAATGGAAAAAAATTATGGTTCTTCAGTTTCACTCGGATTGTCAACTTTTCAAGGAATTTTTTTTACAAAATGTTTTCAAAACACAATAGCTGCTAAAAAAATCAATTTATTAAGTACATACCTACAAGTGTACTTATCATAATGCCAAAATGTTAATATATGGGTATTTTGTGGTGTTTTATGGTAAACTACAAACTCTTTAAAGTTCATTTGCATCTTTCATATACTTGCATGTATTTTTATTATCTTTGCAATCATAGAAAAATTGTTTTCAACATTTTTCATAGTAAATATCTCTATCCATTAATAAAACTATTTACAAATAATATTATCTTTTTTAATATGAATGTTTTCCTAAATTATATAAAGACATATATAATTTGCTTGAGTTATATTTTACATTTTTTCTGCAATCAATTTTGAGATTTAGACTACATGTATACAGGAATAAAAACAAGCATTAAGAACACCTCCAATTAACAAAGATTGTCACACGTGAGTGATATTGTCTCAGGTTAACCTATTCATCAATTGATTCCTTGTCACTACTAGACAGATATTGGTCTTAAACGGCCATTTCGATCTTGACATAGTCTTAACAGACTTAACACTGATTTGTCAAGATCTGTTCAGATATTCAATAATATGTCAAGAAATTATTTTCAAGGACGATCAAGACTTGTTAAGACTCTTCAAACCAAACAAGATAATGTATTTGTCTTGTCTGAACTGAATTCTCTTAACACGTCTTGATTGTCCTTGAAAGCATTTTTTGTTGAAATCGTGTTAAGTCTGTTAAGACAATGTCAAGATCGAAATGGCCGTTTAAGACCAATATCTGTCTAGTAGTGACAAGGAATGAATTGCAAAAATTGCAAAGGAGTATCTTAATTTTGAATATTTCTTTCCTCTGCTTTTTTTTTGGCTTTCATTTAATTCTTTTTTTGCTAACTTTTTCTCTGTCATATTAAAAAAAAAAGTTTTTGTTTATTGTCTTTCAAATGTTTTGGTGTGATCTTCACTGGATAAACATAAGTTTTTGAAACAGCCATATGCAGAAACTAGATTTACAGTACCATTGTTATCCATACCATCTCTTCATCAATAAGTTTCCAAACTTTCTGAGCATGGTTTGGTGCTAAAATGTGCAAGGTTTCTTTAACTGCAGTAGTTGCCTTTCTATTAAGTGATCTTAATGTTCTTGGTTTTAGCTCGTTTACATCTTTTATAATCTGGTATTTTATAGGACTGATCTTCCCATCACAGATTTTTTGTAGAGCATCTTATGTGTTGTTAATATGAATATCATTTTCCAAGCTTCATGATGAAATCTGTGTTGATGGAAGTGAAGCCTAAAAATAAAACTTTCAAAAATAATTCAAGAAATAATGTTGCCATTCAGCTACTACTTTTATACTCTAAGTGACTTGTTTTTCGAGTATGGAGTTCTCTGCTTGTATTGCCCCGAGTGCTACAGCCAAACATGCAGTAATTCGAACAGAGAAATTTTTCTGAGCAAAACAAATTACTGATAGAGTTTTTATTGCTAATTCTGTTATTCAAATATACAAGATGTATCTTTCTTATTCACTGAACTATTTTTTTTTTGTTAAATACTATTTTTGGATAAGTGTGGCACTTTCTTCTAGGGATTATTTTGTCACATTACGTAACAAGACAAAATATTAGTGTGCTGTTGCAAACGTTCCGTACAGATTGACGATAGTATGTTCATATTACCGCAATGCAGTGATAATAGAATTATTGCCGCTCGGGAACAATCGAAACGTCGATTAAGATGCCACGTGGAAAATTGAACAGAAAAGGTTAAAATACAACACATTCATGGTCATTTGTTTTTAGTGTGCCGAAATATGTCTCTTTCAGGCTGTGTACTACATTTTCAGTTTCTTGATGACTATTGGGAATCTGTGGTTAAACAAAAGTCCTGAACATTATAACAATTCCCACAATAAGAATAAATTGAAATTAAAAAAAAAAAATTTGTATGAACTATTATTATAGAGGAATGAAGGGTTAACTGGTACTATGAAGCTGATGAACAGTTTGCCTTATTCAATATGTTGATGTCTTCAGACACGGCATTTGTCATCTTTTCGTAAACTGTCTATTGCGGTTATTGTCAGTTTTACAGACATGAATTGCATCATTTTACTTCATAATGAATAATTCTAATGCAATATTTATGTGACAGATTATTAGATCGGTCAACTGTAAATTGCACTATGACCATGCCTGGCACAAGATAGATTTCCTTCTACTCTGGTTCCTTTTCCACCTTTATATACTTCAAATACAAATAGTTCACGAAATTTTCTGATTGCAATAGAATCGCAATAACAGTACATTATATATGTATTCGATTTGACGGTCAGAAATCTTCCAGTTACAGGCTCTGCTATGTGGCACCTGTAAAATGCATTTGACTGTCAAATATATAGTTGATGCCCGCAAGCATTCAAATAATGCACATGCTTATTATCAACCTGCAAACTTGTTGATAATCAACATTTCAGTTGTCAATATGTCAAGTCTTAACCTTTGTCAAAGCCAATTTCCTTTCAGAAGAATATGCTTTAATGGAACCTGATACAGATACAATGTATGCTATTTGACTAAGGGAAACAAGTCATATAAATATAGATTTTTTGTACTTACAAAGAGTTTCTGTTTCGCACACTCCTCTTTTTTATTCAGCTGGTTTTCTGTTACCCTAGGCTGTTTTCAAGTGTTGTCCCTTCTGAGATTAAATCTTTCTACAATATAAAAGATCTGAAAATAGAGTACATATATCTTTTATAGAAGCCATTAAGTTAATGTGTCACTGCAGCATGGGAAAAAATCAGAAACAACTTGGGAATATTTGTTAGTTTCATAAGTACATCATCTGATTCGCAAATAGTTGTATATAAAGATAATAACTCCTTTTTTAACCAATGTAATAAATCCCTGTGACATTTCAGGATATATTGTGCGTAAACTGAACAAATATCAAATTGAGTTCTATTTTTTAGAATTTGTGACCTTGACCTTTGTTGCATAAACCAAAAAATCATTAGAGTGTTCCTCCTCTTATCATTCATCATGTCTGTAAGAAGTTTCAATTAGATTTGACCTATGGTTGTTTAGATATTGTTTGGAAACAGAAACTAGAGCTGTCTACGAAAGTCAACCAAATATGCCCCAGTTATTGAACCCTGAATCAATAGGGCAACTGCAAAAATAAGCTTTATGAATAAAATACGTGTCCAGAACCTATCCAAGCATAATCAGAAGTAAAACCTGTATCCTTAAAATAGCTGCATGAAGTAACATTTATATTAAAAGCAGATTTCAAGTATATTGTGCTTATTGTAATAGCACAGTAGTTATTACCATATGGTTTCTTTGAGTTTTTCTTTCCTAGAAAGATTCTCGTAATAAATAAGGTTCATATATCATTTCTTTTAGCAATAAAATATTTGTCAAGAGCAAATCCTTAAACATAGGTAAAATTATTCATGTTGTCTATTTCATTTTATCAAATGCATGTGTAACTATTCAGATATACTTTACAAAAAAAGTGTATTTATCATATTTACTATCTGTGTTTTCATTCATATATTATATATACTATAATTCTTGTCACCAAGTGTTTCGGATATCATTTAAGTCATTAAATAAGACCAAGGCCGTAAATCCTCATCAGGTACTCTGTAGCGCAGTATTAAAGTTTTTTTTTCAAATCAATTTAGTATTTGGGTACGACACTCGGTGCTCCTTTTTATGTGTCTATTTTTTTATGTATATATTTCATTTTCAATTGGTTTTAGATGACGTAAGGTATTCTTTAAGATTCTTATGTTTCCGATAAGCAATAATTGGTGGTCTTAGGAATCACGGTGCTAAGCCATAACGGATCCTTTAATATGGACAGAATTCTTTCGGGATCGCGAAAGGATCATTTCGGATCTTTTAAAGACAATTCGTTTACGAGTGTCTATTAAATTGATTTTATACAATTGTTTATCGTCTTGATAAGGTAAGTGATAATTTCACTTAACGTTTGGATCATCTCTTCATTATAACAAACCGTTACTTTATGTAAATTTTGATGATTTTGTATGCTAATTCTTAATCTTGACAGCGAAGGATCCTTCCACAAAAGTACTTTTGGCATTTATCTATTAAACAACGAAGAACTATTAGGTGTAATGCACGACTAAGTATTTTTTATGAACAGCATAAGACTTAGAACGTACTTTGGCAAACTATTTTGCACGTATTAAACACAGACGAAACTAAATATAAACATAGTATGGAAACGGACACTAAATGATCATGGCACTGGATTTTCTTGGATGCTGATGCAGTACATTGCCCATAGAGTTTAGTTTATTTATAAATGTTCATGTTAAAAATTGTACATACGATTTCAAATAAACAATTTGAACAACAGAAAGGATATTTATGCAAAATAGTTCATGACTTCTATTGGACACGTTTCATTACTTATATTTAATGCACGTAGTTAGTGGTTTATACTTAATAAGAAAATAGTCCTACTCAAATTTCAGCATCGATGATTAGTGGTTCTGCAATCTCTTAATTTTATTACCCAAAACAACTTTTTCTGTGACAAGATCTGTTTTTCATAAAATATGGTTTACGAAATAAGGCTAGTGGAATATTTTTAAACTTCACACAGGAAGCCCAATTTGGGTAGAATTTTTCGATTTTTTCAAATTTACTTCAATCTTAGACATTTGTAAAGAATCAAAATGAATCTTTCATCCTTTATGGGGACGACAGCTGCCAAATACATTTGTAAAATCGATGCTTTCAATCAAGTCCTTGCGAAAGACGTTTTTTTTTAATGTAAAACTATTTTGTATGAAAAAGAAAGGAAATTGACATTAATGTCTAGAAGACAATATCCCATATCCAGGTAAAAACGACCCAAAATAAAGTATCTAGGGTCACCATACGGTCTTCAACACAGTGAGGAACTGTCTTTTCCGCTGGCAGCTATCTGGAATAAGGGTCCATGCTAGTTATTGTGACTGACCAAGTCAAGTTCCAGTTAACTCAATGGTTTCAAAGAAGACATTTGATTGCATTTTCAGATAGCGTCCTAGGCTAAAATTATGTCCAATCTTGGATGAGGTGCAAACAAGCCTGACGCAAGGAGTTCCAACTAGTGATTCCTGAAATATTTGAATGAAAAGTTAAAGACGGATTGCAGTGACGGCAAATTCTCAACCTGGCAGAGCTAAAAAGCATTTTATCTGTTAACCCTTGCAATCAGCCAGTGAGTGTGTACTCAAAGAAACAAACACACATATAAGTTATGTGAAAGGGAACTTCTGACGTCACAATACTTTTTTGCAACAGTGGTCATCCTTTACTGCCACCAGCAACAACATGTCTATGTGTATGAGGTGTTTTCTTTTGATCTTCAAACTCAAAAGAGGTCGGGAATTTTGAAAGCTATGCTTCTTTTTCAAAATAGGCACATATACAAAATGGAATTATATCGCATTCAAAAGAAATGGGGGAAAAGTGACAAAACATGTACGGAGGAGTATCAACTGGTCAAATGATTATTTGTCTTTCAAATACTGTTATAAGTATAGTCCATTTTGTGCCAACAGTTCCTGGTTAAGAGCACCTATGACTTCCACCTCCGGTTTTATAACCTTCCATATTTTGTCATGTAACTGACATTCCTATCGCTGTCGGTCCAATATGGGACTTCTGAAACGTGTTCACTCCGGAAACAGTTCTACTTTTATACGTAAAAAATCAATACATCAAAACATTGAGAGGGAATCACTACTTAATTAGGGGTAATTTATGTTTCATCGATTTGTAGCGTTACAGGTTTTTTTCGTCAATTAAATTTGTTTAAAAAATTGTTATAGAGGAAAATTTATACATGCACTTCAATTTTATAAATAGTGTGTTTTCTTATGTAGTATATATTTATTTCAATAGGTTTATTAATCCAATATTCCTTGTTATTGGTATCCATGGCGATCGCTTCAATCACACGAAAGTTCCTATCTCGAAGGTCCCGTATTGAATCGCATGATATCATTTGTTCAAATCGTAAGAGATATGTGGCTTTATACTACTGTCAATGCATGTGAACTCCCGACAACAGCACTAAAATCGTTTAACTTTCACACATTGCTCAAGTGTTTCTTGTGTTTATGAGATCATGGTACCATTACCAACCTATCAGATATGAAGGAACCTTTAATATCAATAAAGTAGTATGTAGGCAAAAATTCATTATGAATAACATCCTTTTTATATCTACTATTTATTTTTTTGCTTACCTACTTTATTAAATCACTAAAGAAAACTGACTTAAAGGAACCATATCATATGAAACGCTGGAAACCCTGCAGGACGAATTTCGTGGTTAATCTATCAGAAAAAAAACCCTAGCTACTTGTAATGATGTAGAATGATCAGTATCCTCTTAGCTTAGAAAATGCTGAATACTAATGAAATGCCAAAGAAACTTACGAGTTTTCCAACTTTAAATATGAACCATATATATTATTATTCAATGTTTATACGTGTTCTTTTTCTACAGAACCACAACTTCAAGCTTTGGGATCAGAGGTTTCTAGGCTATGTCTTAACAATTATTCATTTATTGTACCCTTAATTGAAGCTATTTGAATTTGATATTTTTAACATCAAATGACTATGAAAAAATCCAGGAAAACTGATTTCTTATTTACTCCCAAGATCATTATGTTTATTTCTTAGATTGTATTTTCAAATCTTGGGTGATATTACTTTGCTTTAGCTACCGTGCGCTCCGAATTAATCACCTTGGCTAAAGAAGTTGTGTTTCTTAATCTTTCATGAATAATTAAATATAAATAAAATATTCCAGAAATAAATAACAGCAAACGCCATTTCGTCTTGCTGAAAAAAAAAAAAATCAATCTCTTAGTGTCCTGTGCCATAAAGATCTGAAAGTATTCCGGTGCCAAAATTACTTACTTCATAAAGAGTCCTTTTCCACCTTGTAAACAGTTCAATTTGTGATTCTAAATCCTCCTTGTTGTTCGATGATCTAATTAGAAATAGATTTTACTGGTCTTAATTTTATAGAACCTGACTGTATTCCTTTTATAACTTGCAAAATTAGAAAAAAAAAGTAGTGCCATCCTGATAATATGAATATTTAGGGAGCATTTTTTGGAAAGACTTATTTACAGTAAATTAATACCCAAACAGGCGATTTGCAGTCTAATTTTAAACATATTTCCCTCTCTTTTCAAATAAAACCATAATGACATTACACTATTTTACCGTAAAAAGCTATTTTTGCATAAGCATGTACATTTGTAATTAGAATATAATATTTATTCAGAATAAGAAAAAAGGAAAAAAAAAGTTTGATACCACCCACAGGTATAACTCATTTGTAATGACAAGTTTTCTTTCTGCATCAATCAACTAATTACTTTGAAGTTATTTAATCAGTTTGATAGAATTTTTGTAGGTAATGAAACTGGTCAGATTAGATGGTGAGCTGTTTTTAAGATGTGTTCAGTATGAATCAGTTTACCTTCAGGGTTTGGAAACTAGTTTGTAGAGTTGCAATTCAATTATGGGTAAAGCTAGAGGTTATTTGCAGTAATTTACATTCTGGTGTTGATCTTTTGCGTGTAAATGATGTTTTATTCTAGTTATATATGTATTTCTGTTAATTGGAAGTAACACCTTCGTCATATTATATATAACTTAATACCGAAGTTACTGTGAATTTATTTTCTGCATATGCGCATTTCGACAACTTATGTCTCTTCAGTGCAGATACAATCTAAATGTTGGGAAGACCATAAAATCAAATATGTTGAAAACTGATAGAGAACAAATACCCAATATGACCTAAATGTAAAGCCAAAATCAGCTAAGGACAGAGCTTTGCGTGAGGGAGATACTGCTTACTTTTCAAAGAAATTTACAAAAATTTAGATATTGCAAGGTTCAAAATAAAATCGGCTTTCGGGTCAGCACCGAAGTACTGACTACTGGGCTGGTGAATACCCTCGGGGACTAACAGCCCAGCAGCAGTGGCATCAACCCAGTGGTAACAAATAACTAAATACCAAAGTTACTGTGAATTTATTTTCTGCATATGCGCATTTCGACAACTTATGTCTTTTCAGTGCAGATAAAATCTAAACGTTGGGAAGACCATAAAATCAAATATGTTGAAAACTGAGAGAGAACAAATACCCAATGTGATATAAATGTAAAGCCAAAATCAGCTAAAGACAGAGCTTTGCGTGAAGGAGTACTCCTTAGTTTTCAAAGAAATTTACAAAAATTTAGGTATTGCAAGGTTCAAAATAAAATCGGCTTTCGGGTCAGCACCGAAGTACTGACTACTGGGATGGTGAATACCCTCGGGGACTAACAGTACACCAGCAGTGGCATCGACCCAGTGGTAACAAGTAACTAAATACCGAAGTTACTGTGAATTTTTTTTCTGCATATGCCCATTTCGACAACTTATGTTTCTTCAGTGCAAATAACATCTAAATGTTTTGGAAGACCATAAAATCAAATATGTTGAAAACTGATAGAGAACAAATACCCAATATGATCTAAATAAAAAGCCAAAATCAGCTCAGGACAGAGCTTTTCGTGAGGGAGATCCTCTTTAGTTTTCAAAGAATTTTACAAAAATTTAGATATTGCAAGGGAAGGGAGGCTAAATGTATATTCAGTAGATCAGTATGAATAAATAGCTACAATTATGAAAATGATTTATTTTGAACTTCATATAATCTTAATACCACTTTGCGTAAGCACTTGCCCAAAATTCAAGATGTCTGCCATTACTTCCAATTGTCATGAGATTTATACAGTATGATTTATTGTCTGATTTATTACTCTTACTGAAGAATAAATATGTACCTTTCAACCAATATTTTTTCATGAACAGCAAGTTATTTGATTTACATTGAAATAGGGCTTTTAAATTGTGCACCAAAGAAATTGCTGAAAATGAGGTTTCCATCCAGCATCAGTACAAGTAACCCAATTGTGACATCATCTTTTTGGAAACATTGTTGATATTTCTTTCTGAAAGTCAAAGCTTATTGTGGTTGTGCAATTAATTTCAGAGCATTAATACAAGAAAAGTATCAACTTCTCTTGAAAGATGATATAGAATGACCTCAAACTCTCAGGCTAGGACATCTTTTAACATCCGTCGGCAAGCCTCGGGACGGACATGATATCTTAGCCTTCATTTGTGAGATGCAGCCTATCGCCCTTTTTCTCTTGGGATGCATACTATATATATCAGTGAAATAAAATTGATTATTAACTGTGAAATTATTTCCCATAATTTCACTCCAGGAAGTGACATTACAAAAGAAGTTGTCAATGCTGTTCTCAAGTAAAGTGTAGCAGATTAACGTCGAAAAAGTAGTTCATAATTTTAAAATATTCTTGAATTGAACCTATCAATATATATAAATTCTATATAATAAAAACAATAACTAAATTTAGATTATATCTATTGAAAATATTGATAAAAAATGCTTTGATTCACGTATGCGCAGCGCATATACGTAAATTACTGCTCTGTTCGATCATTCGTTCAATACTTTGCTATAATCAGATTCTTGAATTTTAGTACACAACTGTATAATTAAATTTTACTGCTATTATAAAAAAAATGTAATTTTAACCACATTCCAGAATTTAAACTTTTTGTTAGTTTTTTACATGTGATAAAATAGAGTAAACTGATACTAAATTACAAAAATGCCTAAATTGCATATTAAGCAGTAATTTCATTATGATGTGTATGTGTTTCGAGGATTAACCTCTCATCAGCAGTATTAGAACCAAATAATAATTTGGAATTTACAATCCAAAAGAGGTAAAAAAATATTCATTACTTATAAAAAACTGTGGACACAGGATATTTCTAGCCCACTCCTTGCATTGCTTACTGTTTGCAAAACCTTGGGTGTTGTTCATGCATGACTAAGAAGCCAGGTGTCTGTCTGGGCGTGAAATAGGTATGTTTTATAGGACTACTAGAACAGGCCGTACAAACTGCTAGCTAAAAAGCTTAAAAATGATCATTCATACTTAACTTAGGGGCCAGGGCCACCATTTGGGTTTGGAATCCGTATGTACTCCTTAACAAGCAAATGCATGTCAAATATCAAGTGGATAGGAACATACAGTTTGTACAAACTGGCTACTGTCTTTTAACTTTAAGTGATTGTTCATACTAAACTGAGAGGCCATGGCCACCATCTGGGTGTAATATGGTTATATACATACTCCTCAAGCCGTAACATCATGTCAGATACTACTGGTACAGGCTTTATAAACTGCTTGCTAAAAACTTTAAGTGATCGTGCATGTTTGACTAGGGGACCAGGGCCATAAACTAGGTAAAGATTTGAGTTGTAGCTATAACAATGCAACTGCACATGAAATATTATGGACCTACCACATAGATAAACTTGTTACATATTTTAATTCTCCATAGTTTCCAATTGTATCCCTAAGTCTGCATACTAAGGGATACAATTGGCAACCAAAACCTACTGATCTAGAGATTTGTTGAGGCATTGTATGACTTAAATTATATTTGTTTTTCTTCGTCAGTTACTTTGTTTGTGCTCCATATATTTCCATGTATTCCACATTATCATTTCAACGGTTTATTTGTTATTGATTTGAACATTCATAATCATATAAGAATTTGTTTACTTATCTAATGTAAGACAATGTGAAACTTTACTCGTTTTTAAACTATCAAGTTCAGACTTCAATCAGCAAATATCCAGTATACAATTTTCATTTCTCATTTCTGTTTTATTAATGTGGGTTTTTGTGTAAGCTTTAAATCTGAATTTCAATTTCCTTATTGTAAAGTTTAATTATTTTGATAGGAACGTAAATTATTCACTTTTATCCCTACATGCCATAGTTTTTCAATACTTGAAGTTAAACTTACAAACAGGTTATTCAAATTATTTGATTTGGCTAATGGAATGAACACATCCATCTTAATATAATTATCATAAACATTGTTTTGATCACTTTTGGAATCAAAGATCACAACTTTGTAGCACCGTACTAAGGTTTGAAAACAGTTATTAAAGCAACACAACGTATACAATATAATCATGTATTAGACATGCTATAAAAATATATCAAATTAAATCCTGGTACTTGTATAAATAATATTTTCTGTTATTGTGATATTTGCAAGACTGGAGTATTAAAGGAGAATTTTTATACCCATAACAGTGTAACGATACACTGAACTGACCGGTGGATATACGCGTGTTCTAAAGTCATCCAAACAAGTAAACAAGTTTACTTTTGGTATCAAAATGCTTCCATACTCAAAGGACTATTTCGTTACTCCTAGCAGCGAAAACAGGCGAAACCAACTGATGGCAATATGCTTTACAAAGATTTCAGAATTTGGCAATCAAATCGAAACTAGGGACATTTTATTACAAAAACAGACTGATGTTTAGGTTGATACACTGAGAAGTTGTTTATACAACAATGCATGTTTACAATTGCAGGAAACCAATAATAACTATAGATACTATTACTTACATATTTATAAATAAGCATAAGCTATACAATGATCAATCACAATTTGCTTCAATATCTTTGTATGAATATGTTTTTAAAAATGTCGTTTGATTACAACAGCAAATGGTTATGTATAAGTAGGTCACATACTCAAACAATTTCAACATCGATGATTTTAGGCATATAATATATAATATATTGTAAATAAATAATTTAATTTGAACTTAACGTTGATTTTCTACTAACTTTAACTGTTTTCTCACAAAATACCTTTAAATATCGGAGCAGAAAAATTATGTTACACATTTTGTGTCATCAAATAATAGTTCAGATTATATTCCTACGTTAAATATGAAATTAATGATCAATTAAATTAAGAAAAAAATACCCTTCTCATTTCCATACCAAAAAAATAATGAATTAATTCAAATATTTTCGGTTGAAAGTTCTACAAAAATATTATCTTGTTAAATTTTCAATCTCTTCAGACAAAAATGTGGGTTTTTTCAGAGAAATTTAGTGTCAGTGTGTCTCAAAAGATATATGCTATATGAATATGATATGCATCTCTAATAAGATGTACTCCCAACACTTTAATTCGCAACGGGATGGCATCTAATGAATTTCCATCTTCTACAAAGACGGATGTGATATATTTACAAAGCTTCACAGAAAAACATTGCTTCAGAATAACATAAAAAATAAACAACACAACAATTATCAAAATTCAATGGTTTAAACCGAACTGACGTGTTTTAGTATTTTTGATTTTAAAATTTCTGATTTCTTCGAGTTTGCCCAGTATTCGTTAATTATTGTGTTCCTTCAAATATTCCAAATATTGCAAAATTATATATAGGTGTATTCTTAAATGTAAATATCTTTATAGCACATGATTTAGAAGGGTTTTAATTATGAAAAAAAGTTGACTGCTATTTTTTTAACATTTCATTAAAACTTATTTCTTAACTTAAATGATGGAAAACGAGCACTAAGATACCCTAGTTTATGGTCTTCTTGAAGCTCCAAACAAGCAACGAATATCCGGTATATAACTTCGGAAAATGTTTTACTTGACAATATAAGCGTCTGTGGAAACAGTGTTACATACAGTATAACATCTTGAAAATATTTAATTAGAATCATGAACCACAAAATGTGATCATTTGTTGTATAAGAGAGTTTGCTGAAGAACTGAAACAAAGCTGTGATACAACTTATTTGTACATGTTTGCAGTGTTGGCCCTTTA
>MJUU01004716.1:2760-20751 GCA_002080025.1 Modiolus philippinarum | reverse complement strand
TTTTTTTTTTTTTTTTGTATTCATTTTTTTGAATTCTGTAAACAAGTTATAGTCATCAATACAGAAATATACAAACAAGGTATTTGAAAAGATATGGACTCTAAATTGCTAAAAGTTCAAATCTCTTCGGGATAAATCAACGACAGAGTTTCAATGTTTTTTCTAATGTTTTGTTTATATATTTGTGTAATTACGATTCTGTTTTAAATATCTAATCAGAAACAGCAAATTCAGTAGATGTTTAATTTTTCTGTTTGGTTTTGTGTGAAAACTGTAAAAAAAGTTATTGCCTTTGAAATGTTGGGAGCATCGTTTGATATATCCAGGTATAACCCTGATATATCCGGTAATCTTGATATGGCTTTTGCGGAAAGGCAGCCTGTTATAACTATGGGAAAGGATGATAAGATAAGTTTCAAATTTAAAACAGGTTAAACATACCTTTCTGGAGCGCATGATTAATGTGTTGTAATTGCCTTTATATTTAGTCTTTTTGGCCTTTCCCTTTGTGGTGGTCTTTTTGGTTTATCATTGTGTCTTTTTACTGACTTTCACTGTGTTCACTGTTCATAGTGCTTTAATCTGCTTTTCAAAATAAACAATAAAAGGATATGGAGTAAATGCACATGAGAAATCTCTAAGAACACATGGTAGAACCAAGCAATGGAAGGCTTTTTATTTAAGTTTATCATTTTAAAGTCACAACGAAGCCATCAAAAGTGAGCTTTTCTCATACCTAACAGCTTGCTGTTCCACCTTCATGCAGTTTGTTTGGTATCTTCTACTTTATACACCAAACTGCTGAAGAGTAGTAGTTTACATGCTATTTCCAAACACAATAGGCTAATGTAACTACAGCTTTAAAAACCAACCTGTTGTCTCATTAATTGATGGAATTGTAAACTATACAGCACCACATTGGTAACAGCCTGCATTATCACCGCGTAGGAAAGCAGAATCAATATCTGGTAGTTGTTCCTTGATTGTCTTCAATGTGTGCTCCAACAATACTGCCACATATTGAGTCTTGTTTAGTCTCTTCCAAACAATGAGTATGTGTTCTTTTCTGAAAAGAAATAGTAGTATTTGGATATCCCATCTCTATCATGTGTTATTGATATCATTTAAATAAACATTTTATGGTTTTAAAATTTTTAATCAAAATTGATTTCTAATCTTGGCTATAAGGACACATTTGAACCAGAAATAACAAGATGAAATGTGTGCATATCTTACTAAGAATAACCTTACTCGGTATACACAATATGGTGGATCAAATAAAAGATTGTCGTCATTTGAATTAAGAGTATGCAATATAGTACTAATATATCCGTTAGCCAACTAAGATAGTAACATATCCAGATTCTTACATTTTATTGGTTATTTGTTCTCTCTCAGGTTTTAGTTAATGGCTTCCAAATGTTTTGATTTCAAATGCACTGAAGACAAGCAAGTTGTCAGAGCATCAATATGTAGAAATTTGCAGTTACCAACTTAACCTCATGTATGACACCAATTCAAATTTTTTCCCTATCAACCACTGGTGGACACAGAAAACAGTCCATATAAAATTCTGTTCATCTGCTTAAATCTTGCTAACCTTTTAGTTTAGCTAGTATATGCTTATAATTTACAGTAAAGTTAAGATTCATAATAATGAGTTGCTCAAAATCACGTTTTTGGAAATCATAACTGAACCAGAAACAACTTTTGTAAAATGATTTATAAATAATTCTTTTCTTTAACCGTTGGTTATCACTCTTGTATAAACACACTGTCAGGTGCCAATTAATGCATTGCTGGCCAAACCAATCACTTTGCTTTTCCCTAACAGACAAAGGGAGAAATGTCATTGCGCAATCCATAACAAGAAGGTATTGCTTATTAGTTAGCTAATCAAGTAAGGCAGTACTGCTCAAATCTTGGTTAACAGTGCGCAATACATAACATTGCCAATCTGAAATCTTCTGATCCGCATTTTCAACATCACAAACCCAGTCACCTGAAGTGTCATCTGGTACATCATCTGTCATTGTAATTGCATAAATAATTTTTTTTTAAAGATAATAAAATGAATAAATATTAAATTGGACTTGTATTGCATTTTTTGAATAATAAATGATGTCAAAATGTCAGTAAAAAAACTCAAGAGGTTTAGGAAATGAAAAATACATTTAAATTTCCATTTTAAAGCTTGTTTCATGTTAAAAACATTTCCTTTTTTTTCACTGACACAGAATCCAACTCTTTTTCACCTATTTTGAATTTCATAAAAAAAAAAAAAAAAAAAAAAAAAAAAACTTACGATAACAAATGATAAACACAATGTGTTTGTGAAAGATCACATTTGCCCAAAGATTATATTGTAAATTATATGAAAATACCCATTTTTACCCCTTTTTGACCTCTCTGAGACCTTGACCTTTGACATATTTTTGTCATATTTATGTTTCTCTTGACAAGATTTATACACTTGCCAAGTATTTGAAAAGTATATTTTACATGGTTCAAAAGTTGTTTATTACCATAAAAACACACAAATCAAACCCTTTATTCTGAAACAGAAGAAACCCCATTTAAAAAATATGTCATAGATGAGATTAAGTTAGTGGACCTCTTGTTTATTGAAATGGTTTCTGTTGTGAAATGTATTTGTTTAAACATGCTGTAAGAAAACTACAGGATAATAATGCAGCATAATCTGACTAAAATTAAAAATTTCATATTTTTCTGTTTGTCCCCTTTTGGTCTCTTGTTTCTCAAACGGTTAATGCTTCCACAATATGCTTATTTGTAAGTTAATCAAGTAGGCAGTACGACTAAAATCATGGTTAACGGTCACAATATGACATTGCAAATCTGAAATCTTCTGGCCGGCATTTTCAACATGACAAACCCAATCACTTGAAGTGTCATCTGGTACATCATCTGTCAATGAAATTGCATTAATATTTTTTTCTAAAGATAATAAAATGAATAAATATAAAATGGATTTTCATTGCATTTTTTGAATAACAAATGTAGACAAAATGCCAGAAATAAATTTCAAGAGGTTTGTGAAATGAAAAATATAATTAAATTCCCTGTTGTAAGCTTGTTTCATGGTTGCTAAGAAAAATGTTAAAAGCATTTCTTTTTTTTCACTGACACAGAATGCAGCTCTTTTTCTCTTACTTTAAATTCCAATAAAAAACGAAACTTACGATAACAAAAGATAAACAAGATGTGTTTGTGAAAGATCACATTTGATTATATGGTAAACTATATAAAAATACTAAATTTTTCCCCTTTTTGACCACTCTGAGATCTTGACCTTTAACATATTTTTTTGCATATTTATGTTCTTCTTGACAAGACCTATACACTTACCAAGTATTTAAAAAGTCTATTTGCATGGTTCAAAAGTTGTTTCTTACCGTCGAAACACACAAATAAAACCTTTTATTCTGAAGCAGATGAAACCCCCTTTAAGAGAATTACGTCGTAGATGAGGTTAAGTTAGTGGGCCTCTTGTTTATTGAAATGGTTTCTGTTGTTAAATGTATCTATTTAAACATGCTATAAGAAAACTACAGGACAATAATGCAGCAAAAACTGACTAAAAAATTTCGTATTTTTCTGTTGGTCCCCTTTTGGCCTCTTGTTTTTCAAACGGTAAATGCTTCCACAATATGTCGACAAACTACAGTTGTGCAACTTTATTAGCAATAACATAGAACAATCCCCGTCTCAATAGAATAAATAATAAGGTTTCTACAGTCAAATATCTGAGAATAGCAAATTTCACTTCTTTTAACCGATGTGACCTTAACCTTTGATCTGACCTTTTTTGATATTCATGTTCCTCTTGACTAGACCTAGTATACAAGTCTATCTTACATAGTTCAAAAGTAATATTTAAGGTTAAAGTTTCAGACGCAAAAATAGACAGACAGAGAGACAGGGGAAAGAGAAAATGCCCACCTTCAATTATCGATATGGGGGCATAAAAAAGACAAAATTGTAAATGGTGATATTTGAGCTGTGCTATACATGTTTATATGTGTTTTATTTTATTTGGCACATTTGAAGAAAATGCCAAAATAAACACGTTGGGCTATGGCAGAATTTTTTTTTCTATGATTTTCGGCAGTGCAAGTCTCCTATTTACCCACAAGCAATCAAATTTTTATTTAAATGCATCCCCCACAACTATTTCTTGAACAGCCACACCGATATAGATAAATTACAAAAAAAAAATAAAATGTTCTGAAAAAAATACAGTGTGTGAGAAAGTTGATGAATAAAATGTATTGCGGTAGATGCATGCAGATGTGTAAATTGTGGGTGTCAGTGCCGTAGTTTTTATAATTCTTTCAAGTTTTGCTTTTTCCTAAATATTGATTTGATATTTACTATTTGCTCTGCTTTCAATTTTAAGTTTACTTCTAACATGCATAGTGTGTTAGTGTGAGAATTTATATCAGGTCTCGCTTGTCATGTAAACTAACTGCATCACTACTCACCGCTGTTGTGACTCATAGTGTTATTGACTCATACGACAGGCTTGGCCTAATACTAATTCTAATACCAAAAAACTATGTATATAATTAGTATGTCTTAGTTATTAACTCCTTGTGCATTTACCTGCGAAACATTTTGTTTACCTGTGCATCTCAAATAAGATATTTTTTAATGTAATCAACTGAAACAATATGCTTTCCGTATTAGAGAACTATGTGTTTATATCCAAAATTCCAATAAATAGTTCAGTTTACTTTTTTTTTTAGAAAAAAGTCAAACTTAAAAAAACTAAAATTTAACACTGTCACTTTTCCCAAAGACACCAAATTAGCATTGTTGCAAGACATTTCGATTCTGGTAAAATTTATACGATGATCTGACAATTACATGTATTCACCTTTCAAATTTTTCATCAGATTCTTAATCTTTTCAATGGTTTTTGGAAACAGGTCACATCTATCACATGTTATGTCATGGGTAATATCATCACATAATTCACGAAATTTTTCATGAAAAGGATCACTCAATGCATAATGAATGCAATGTGTACAGCATTTGATTTTTCTTTGTATGTAAGCTCTGAAAATACAAGTATTAGAAATAAGTTTAATTATGTTTTCAGTAATGCTCACAAATAAGCTACCCCTCTTCACCCCACACCCATTCATAAAATTCCATTGTTTCAGCCGTAGTAGTGGCAATTGTTTTAAAAAGGCAAAACCAAAGAGCAGCATATCCCCTCGCCTCATCTCTAGCGAGTTCATAATCCCCCTCCAAAAATTTACAGAAGTAAATTCCACAATGAATGGCAAATTAAGCTGTTCTTTGGTTTGATCGCTGGAAATTTTGTAATTTTATTGTATTAAAAGCTTCCTATATCTTACAGAGATATTTTTCACTTGTGAGAGATTTTTTTTTTCTTTTACCCCACTCAGGAAAATACGAAATTTCTCACACTCATGGAAAATATCCCTTATCTTTAATGATATTCTGAAATTTCAATCTACCAGTAATCAGTGTTTCAACAAATCATTATGATATATGTAACTGTAACGTTCAGTTTCATTGGTCAACGTCATGAATAGCAAACGACATTTCCGTTTGCCCATTAATCCGCTTCGCAAAAAATATAGTACAGAAAAGAAAGACATCATTAGTAAGACCACGCAGTTTTTAACGTACAAAATTGGAATTATAAGGATTTTTAGGAAAATATGTATGTATAAACAAGATCACCTCATTCACAAACTCCTCAGTTTGCTAGTGAGCTGCCGGAGTTTATGCATAGATAGTTTCCTATAAATGAGTGCTTAATCCTATTATAATATACATTTTTGTCATGGTGGCAAAGGCGGGTATTGAAAGCTTATTCAGGTAAAAGCAAAATATGCAAATTGTATATACAATTCCTTATTTGTATGGTTTTCTCATTACAAAAGTCCAATTCCCTTGTCTTATGAATGTCTTGCTGAGAGAGTAATCACCAAAAATATGTCTTTAGATAACATCTCAGTGCTGTAAGACTCATTTTTAACTCACTGACCAAGCTGATTCTTTTCTGTTTCTTTTTTAATTTCAATTTAAATTCGTGGTATGGGGATTAAATATTACACTTAAAACTATGGTCCTTAAACGATGATCAAAATATGATACCTGAAACGATGATCAAACTATTCAGGAATGGTTTGGGTTGTAACAGACCCAAAATATAGATATGTTCCGAAGGAGTAATTACTTGGATTTTAAAACTGAATGCAGCCCCATGATTACTTGCCCAGACGGAAGATCATATTTGTGTGAAATTAATGCGTACATTCTCTGCTTAATTCTAGCAAGGTATTTTGATATGCTAGCTAAAATGATTTCTAGGACAGCTTAAATACTCGTATATAGAAAAAGCAGTTATAGCATCATTTTACTGCACATCAAAGGGCAGAGAAATATCGAATGGTTAATAATTTGGTGAGTGTATGTAACTTTTACATATACCGTATCCATTTTCCTGATTGAGTATATTTTTTTGATTTAGGTTGTGACCTTGGCCCTCTGGATAAATGCATAAGAGGGTTCAATAACTGTTGTACTAGTATATTGCGCACATATTTAATGGTATGAGTTGGCAGTAAGAAAACCATTTTTATGAGTTTTTGAAATTTTCATTATTTTAATAAATTTATTTCTATTCTAATTTATTAAAGATTTGCCACTTCATTAGAAAGTTATGTTACAATTTAAATCAGTGCTTTTTCATTTGTCTTCATGCAATTTAGACTGTATCAAACCATTTCAGACAGCTTAGTATATGTGGAGACATGCTCAGACTGTCCAGAATATGTCAAGACAAATTCAGATACTGTTTGAACTGTAGAGACACTGTTCAAACTGTCAAGAATATGTCGAGACATATTCAGACTCTGTTCAGACTGCCGAGAATATATCCAGACATATTCAGACCATCAAAAATAAGTTGAGACTTTTTCGGACGACAATGCTCATAAGTTAAGAATGTGTCGAGACAGATTCATCCTCAGTTCAGACTGTCAAGAATGTGTCGATATAAAATCAGAATTATTTCATACTTTTGAGAGGTGCGTCAAGACAGTTAAGAATAGTGTAGAGAATTTTAAGAAATAATTCAGAAAAATTCAGACAAAGTCGATAATTTTTTTATATATTTCAGACATCAAAGAATATCGCGTTATTTTTCAGACAAAATCAGAAAAAATTGGTAAATTCAGACAATTTGACTTTTGTAGTGTGAGACACAACAGTTCCTATTTCTACCAATCTGGTGGTAAGATCATAATTTGGTTATAAGTGTGAACAAATTAAACATCGTTGAAAATGAAAGATTCATAATTCTAAGGGAAACCTGGTCAGAGAAATACTGAAATCTGACATTGAGTGTCTGTGATTTCTAGATCTTGAACTTTCACAGGTTTTAAATTCATATAATCTTATGAACCACAAATTAAAAACCCATGAACCATTGAAATTTCCTACGAACCATGCATACAAGTTCTTTCATAGTATGAGTCTTTCATACAAGTATTTAATTAGTATGATAAGTTGAAAACAGTTTATAATCTTCTTAGGCTTATTTTGATGTAGCGTGTATCACTACTGGGCCAATGCCACTGTTTGTGGTCTTTAACCAATACTCATTATCAACCTAGTAATCAGTACTTCTATGCTGACCTGTAAACTGATTGTCTTTAGAAACTTGCAATATCAAAATTTCTAAAAAATGTCCTTAATACAAAGGAGTATCTAAATTATGCATATTTCTGTCCTCTGCTTATTTTGGCTTACATTTAATTCTTTTTGCTAACTTTTCTCTCTCATATTTAAAAAAAAAAGTTTTTGTTTATTGTCTTCCAAATGGTTTGATGTGATCTGCACTGGATATACATAAGTTTTTCAAAGAGCCATATGCAGAAAATAGATTAACAGTAACATTGTTATCCATACCATCTCTTGATCAATGAGTTTCAAAACTTTCTGAGCATGGTTTGGTGATAAAATGTTCATGGTTTCTTCAACTGCAGTGGTTGCCTTTCTATTAAGTGATCTTAATGTTCTTGGTTTTAGCTCGTTTACATCTTTTGTAATCTGATATTTTATAGGACTGATCTTTACATCACAGATTTTTTGTAGAGTATCTAATGTGTTCTTACTATGAATATCATTTTCCAAGCTTCATGATGAAATCTGTGTTGATGGAATGGAAGCCTAAAAATAAAACTTTCAAAAATAATTCAAGAAATAATGTTGCCATTCAGCTACTACTTTTATACTATTAGTAATTTGTTTGCGAGTATGGAGTTCTCTGCTTGTATTGCCCCGAGTGCTACAGAAAAAACATGCAATACTTCGAACTGAGATTTTTTTCTGAGCAAAACAATTTACTTATATAGTTTTTATTGTTATTCTGTTATTCAATTATACAAGATGTATGTTTCTTATTCACTGAAATATATATATATTTTTTTGTTAAATACTATTTTTGGGTAAATATGGGATTTTCTTCTAGGGATTATTTTTGTCACATTACGTAACAAGACAAAATATAAGTGCGCTGTTGCAAATGTTCCGTAGAGATTGACGGTAGCATGTTCATATCAGCGCAGTGCAATGATAACTGAATAACTGTCGCTTGGGAACAATTGAAAACGTCGATTCCAACGTGGAAAAATGAACGGAAAGGTAACCATACGATACATTCATGGTCATTTGTTTTTAGTGTGTCGAAAAAATATATACCTACTGTAAATATGTCTGTTTCAGGCTGTGTACTATATGTTGTATCAGTATTTTCAGTTTCTTGATGACTATCCAAAATTTGGGATTAAAAAAAAGTTCTGAACATCATAATAATTACCACAATATGAATAAATTGAATTCAAGATATATTTGTATGAACTATTAGTATAGAGGAATGAAGGATGAACTGGTACTATGAAGCTGATGAACAGTTTGCCTTATTCAGTATGTTGAAGTCTTCAGACACGCGATTTGTCATATTTTCGTAAACTGTCTATCGCGGTTATTGTCAGTTTTACAGACATAAATTGCTACATTTAGCTTCATAATGAATAATTATGATGCAACATTCATGTGACAGATTATTAGATTGGTCAACACTGACTGTAAATTACACAATGACCATGCCTGGGACAAAATAGATTTCCTTCTAGTCTGGTTCCTTCTCCAGATTTAAATACTTGAAATACAAATAATACACGAAATTGTCTGATTGCAGTATAACAGTACATTATATCTGTATTCAATCTTGATTTGACAGTCAGAAATCTTCCAGTTACAGGCTCTGCTATGTGGCAACTGTAAACTGTATTTGACTGTCAAATAAATTGTTGATGCCCGCAATCATTCAAATAATGCACATGCTTATTATCAACCTGCAAACTTGTCGATAATCAACTTTTCAATTGTCAATATGTCAAGTCTTAACCTTTGTCAAAGCCAATTTCCTTTCAGATGAATATGCTTTAATGAAAGCTGATACAGATACAATGTATGCTATTTGACTAAGGGAATCAAGTAATATAAATATTTTTTTTGCACTTACAAAGAGTTGCTGTGTCTCACACACCTCATTTTCATTCAGCTGGTATTCTGTTACCCTGGGCTGTTTTCAAGCGTTTTCCCTTCTGAGATTAAATCTTTCTACAATATAAAAAAATCTGAAAATAGAGTACAAATATCTTTTATTGAAGTCACTAAGTTAACAGGATGAGTCACTGCAGCATGAGAAAAAAAATCAGAAACAAGTTGTGAATATTTGCTAGTTTCATAAGTACATCATCTGATACGCAAATAGTTGTATATAAAGATAATAACTCTTTTTTTTCAACCAATGTAATAATTCTCTGTGACATTTCAGGATATATTGTGCGTAAGCTGAACAAATATCAAATTTGAGTTCTATTTTTTTAGAATTTGTGACCTTGACCTTTAATGCATTAACCAAAAAATCATTAGAGTGTTCCTCCTCTTATCATTGATCAATTAGATTTGACCTATGTTTGTTAAGATATTGTATGGAAACCAAAACTAGAGCTGTCTTCGAAAGGCAACCAAATATGCCCCAGTTATTGAACCCTGAATCAATAGGGCAACTGCAAATTTAAGCTTTATAAGTAAATTACGTGTCAAGAACCTATCCAAGGATGATCAGAAGTTAAACCTGTATCCTTAAAATAGAGCTGCGGGAAGTAACATTTATATTAAAAGCAGAAGATTTCAAGTATATTGTGCTTATTTTAATAGCAAAGTAGTTATTACCATATGGTTTCTTTGAGTTTTTCTTTCCTAGAAAGATTCTCGTAATAAATAAGATTCTTATATCATTTCTTTAACCAATAAAATATTTGTCAAGAGCAAATCCTTGAACATAGGTAAAATTATTGATGTTGTCTATTTCATTTTATCAAGTGCATGTGTAACTATTCAGACATACTTTACAAAAAGGGAAAAAGTATATCCCAATGGTGTATTTATCATATATACTATCCGTGATTTTATTCATATATTTTATTTACTATAATTCTTGTCACCAAGTGTTTCGGATATCATTTAAGTCAATAAATAAGGCCAAGGCCGTAAATCCTCACCAGGTACCCTTAAGCCCTGTATTAAAGCTGGTTTCAAATCAATTTAGTATTTGGGTACGACACTCGGTGCTCCTTTTTATGCGTCTAGTTTTGTTTTTATGCATATATTGCATTTTCAATTGGTTTTTGATGACGTAAGGTATTCTTTAAGATTTTTTATGTGTCCGATAAGCACTAATTGGTGGTCTTGGGAATAGCTTTTTGGTCATTTCATCCACTTCAATTAAGTGCCAGTGTTTTCTAATTGCTCTGTTTAATTGTTTAAACAGCGGGTTATATTTAGTAGCCAATACCAAAGGTTGCATTTTTCGTTGATCTTTCATTTTGAATCGTAAAGTTTACTTCCTTTTCTTATTTATAGTTTTTGCAATTAATTTATTGATTTCTTCTTCGGGGTAACATCTTTTTAAAAAGTATTGTTTTAAACAGTTCAATTTGCGATTCTAAATCTTCTTTGTTGTTCGATCATCTAATGAAGCGTGTTATTTCGCCTATAATGAAGCCTTTCAATACAGACGATAGGTGAGCAGACGATCTTTCAGGATATTTTTATTATCCGTGGGCTTGCGATACAGTTTCATGTCTACTATCTTGTCTTTCATCAATCTGTTTCCTTTAAATAATGTTATGTCCAGAAACTGTATATTTTGTCTGGAGTATTCATATGAAAATCCTAATAAAGGGTGAATGCTATTTGCAGTTTGGAAAATTCTATAAGATTTTTTCTTCTCCGTTAAATATGATAAATCCCTCATCTCTATATAATGACTAATGAATTAGGTTGTTGATATATGGAAATAAAAGCAGTATGTTTGAAATTATTTCAAACATTCTACGGTCCGTTAAACTAGGAGACATGGTTGCTCCCATGGGTACATCAATAGTTTGTCGATAAATGCGGCCATAAAATTCGAATTCGTTATTTTCTAGTACAAGTTTAAGAATATTTAAAAAGTCAGCTTTAGGTGGTAGTGGTATATTATAGATAGTTGAGCTTATTTTCGGCCAAGCTCGCTCTACGGCTTCAATAATTTCTCTGTGTTCAAGATTAGTGTACGTGCTGCTAATGTTGAATGTTGCTAAAATGCTGTCCGCAAATCTGTGGAGTCCTGAGTGTAGGTCCACAGATTATCAATAACTGGTCTAAGAAAGTAATCTATATATTGACCGATTCTTCCTAATGAATTGTTACAGAGAGATACTATTGGTCTTCCAGGAATTTGTATTTTCTGTAGATCTTTATTATCTTTTATTTTCTCTCTGTCTTTTATACTTAGCTTATGTATTTTGGGAAGAATATATAATCTTCCAATTCTTTTCTTTTCTTCGTTCACAATATATTTAAGTGTGATATCGTCAACAAGATGTGATTTATGTAGTTTTTCTACAATTTTGTCAATGGCTTTTGTGATTTCGATAGTATCTGCTTCCGATAGTCTTACGTAATGTATATTGTCATTAAGTTGACTCAATGCTATATCAATGTATTTATTTTTTATCCAGTACAACTGTAGATGAATTTCTGTCTGCCTTTTTTATAATTATGCTTATTTTTTTTAAAGATTGCAATGCTATTCTTTTTTTGTTTAGAAAGGTCATCTTTGAATTTTTTAACGCTAAAGTTTTGGAGTCCAATTTTGTAGCAAATAAGTAATTTTCGACAGCAATGTTCGCTAAGTGCGGTACAAATCCTGAGTTTGTTCTGAATGGATGATAATTAAGAGCTTTTGTAACGTCATCATAGTGGTATCTACATCTCATTTTACGAGCTAGTTCATTAAAATCTTGTATTAGACTTTTCTTCCATTCTTTGTCATGGGACTAGGTATATATTTCAATCCTTTGCCTAAAAGTTATATTTCGGCACTACTGAGTTCTGTGTTTGTAAATAATTCAACATATTTTACAGCATTTTGAACCTTGTACATGTGTTTTCTTCTTCTGATTCTTCTGTTGACACAATACAGGGGTTAACACAGTGAAAGTATGGACACAATGACAAACACAAATGTACCTCCCTTTTTCAAAAATATATAAAAAGGAAGTTCTGAGCCCGAAAATCAATTATATAGGTGCCATCCAATCTTCCTGTAAAGGTCCATCTATTTTAAGGCACTCTGAATTTCGCGACTTTTTCCAGTTTCCATAGCAACAGCAGCTATTTTAAAGATTTTGTGACCGAAAAATCAATTCTATGAGTGCTAGAAATCCTCCTTGTGAAGTTTCATCAAATTTGAGGCATTTAAATTTTCCAGCCTTTTTTCAGTTTTGGTGGTAAGAGCTGCAATTTTACAGAGATATGTGGGTGCACAACTACGTAAGTTAAATTCCTTGAAGTTATTTAACTCTTCGGAAACTTTCTAGAAAACACAAAAAGTTGTGTTTTTTATTCGTACTAACGGACGGATAGACAGGCGTAAAACAATATAATGCCTCCCCTACTTCCCGTCTCAGGCCACAAACATGTCGAATTTTCGTTCTATTTCTAGAATTTGTGACCTTGCCCTTTGTCGAATAAAGATCAAAATCGATGATATTCCTTCTCTCGTCATATGTTATGTCTTTTTTTCGTTTCTTTTCGATGTGACATTTGGTTCTAGAAATATTGTGCGGAAAGAAACAAAGGTCATGTTTTTGTTCTATTTTTAGAAGTTGTTACCCTAAACTTTGTCCCAGAGAACTCAAAATCAATAGGTTTCAACATCTGGTCATTAATGATTTCTGTGCCAAGTTTCATTCAGATGTGACATGTGGTTCTGTAGATATTGTGAAGAAATGGATAAAATCTCAATTGTTTGTTCTATTTTTAGAAGTTGTGACCTTGACATTTGTTGCACAAACCTCAAAATCGATTGGTTCCTTGTCTCCATGTTTGTTCAAAGTTTTATTTAGATATGCAAGTGGCCCAGATGCACAGACACCATTCATCAAATTATAGTTCGACTTGGTCTCAGCTCAGCTAAAAAATTGGGCAGGGGTTCTCCTTACAAATCACACATATTGCTGATAGCTGAAATGAAACAAAGTCCACTCTCAAAAATACCGTTGGCAGGGGGTTCAGATTAAAGATTATTACACATTTTCCACAAAATTTCTTTCTTTAGATGTGAAAAAGGGGCATACATTTATACTCCCGTAAAACAGGAAAAACTGACCTTGTAGGACATTAAGGGACGGAATATGCTGAATTAAAATTTTTAGTCTATAGCAGGATCAGCTCACAAGATTATTGAAAAGGTATTATTCACTTACTATATTAGGAAAAGACTCGATCTGACATGTTATCTTCTTTCGACAAAATGTACATAAAGCTGAAATTAAGAAATAAAATAGTACAAAATCAATGGAAATAAGCAACTTTTTCTATCAATCTTCAAATTTCATATATGAATTAATGACATGTTTTGTTTTTTTTTTCGCAATGACACCTGCCACTTCTTCTAATTAGTTTTTCTATTAGAATACACATCTCAGATTAAACTGCATGTAAATGCAAAGCAAATATACTTTTACATATATCATGATATATAGTGAAGTTTTACACACATATTAATTTACATACTGGTGTTGATCTTTTGCATATAAATGTGGTTTTATTATAGTTATATATGCATTTCTGTTAATTGGAAGTAACACCTCTGTCATATTATATATGTGTGCAAGCCTCTGAGAAAGCAAGGGAAGGGAGGCTAAATATATATTCAGTAGATCAGTATGAATAAATAGCTACAATTATGAAAATGATTTATTTTAAACTTCATATCATCTTAATACCCCTTTGCGTAAGCACGTGCCTAAAATTCAAGATGTCTGCCAATACTTCCAATTGTCATGAGATTTATACAGTATGATTTGTTGTCTGATTTAATATTCTTACAAAAGAATAAATATATACCTTTCAACCAATAATTTATCATGAACAGCAAGTTATGGGAGTTTCATTGAAACAGGGATTTTAAATTGTGCACCAAAGAAATTGCTGAAAAAGCGGTTTCTATCCAGCTTCAGTACAAGTAAGACAATTGTGACATCATCTTTTTTCTGGAAACGTTGTTGATATTTCTTTGTGAAAGTCAAAGCTTATCGTGGTTGTGAAATTAATTTCAGAGCATTAATACAAGAAAAGTATCATCCCCTCTTGAAAGATGATATAGACTTCTCTCAAACTCTCAGGCTAAGACATCTTTTAGCATCCCTCGGCAAGCCTCGGGACGGACATGATATCTTAGCCTTCATTTGTGAGATACAGACTACCTCCCCTTTTCTCTTGGGATACATACTATATATATATATATATATATATATACCAGTGAGATAAAATTGATTATTAACTGTGAAATTATTTCCCATAATTTCACTCCAGGAAGTGACATCACAATAGAACTTGTCAATGCTGTTCTCAAAAAAAGTGTAGCAGATTAAAAAGTAGTTAATAAGTTTAAAATATTCTTTAATTGAACCAATAAATATATAAGAAGATCTCTATAATAAAAACAATAACTAAATTTAAATTATATCTATTGAAAATATTCAACTCATGATAAAAAAAAATGCTTTGATTCACTTATGCGCAGCGCATATTCGTAAATTAGTGCTCTGTTCGATCATCCGTTGAGTACTTTGCTATAATCAGATTCTTGAATTGTAGTATAATTAAATTTTACGGCTATTATAAAAAAAAAATCTTATTTTAACTACATTCCAGAATTTCAACTGCTTGTTAGTTTCTTACATGTGATAATATAGAGTAAACTGATACTAAATTACAAAATGCCTAAATTGCATAATAAGCAGTAATTTCATTATGATGTATATGTGTTTCGAGGATTAACCTCTCATCAGCAGCATTAGAAGCACATAATAATTTGGAATCCACAATCCCAAAGAGGTAAAAAAATATGCATTACCTATCAGAAACTGTGGACACATGATATTTCTAGTCCACGCCTTGCACTGCTAACTGTTTTCAAAATCTTAGGGGTTGTTCATGCATGACTAAGAAGCCAGGTCTCTGTCTGGGCGTGGGATAGGTATGTTTTATAGGACTACTAGTACAGGCCGTACAAACTGCTAGCTAAAAAACTTTAAAATGATCATGCATACTTAACTTAGGGGCCAGGACCACCATTTGGGTTTGGAATCCGTATGTACTCCTTAACAAGCAAATGCATGGAATCCGTTTGTACTCATTTACAAGCAAATGCATGTCAAATATCAAGTGGGTAGGAAAGTACAGTTTATCAAACTGGCTGCTGTCTTTAAACTTTAAGTGATTGTTCATTCTAAACTGAGACGCCATGGCCACCATCTGGGTGTAATTTCGTTATATATATACTCCTCAAGCCGCAACATTATGTCAGATACTACTGGCACAGGCTATATAAACTGCTTGCTAAAAACTTAAGTGATCGTTCATGTTTGACTACGGGACCAGGGCCATAAACTAGGTAAAGATTTGAGTTGTACCTATAACAATGCAACTGCACATGAAATAATATGGACCTACAACATAGATAAACTTTTTACATATTTTAATTCTCAATAGTTTCCAATTGTATCTCTAAGTCTGTATACTTAGGGATACAATTGAAAACCAAAAGCTACTGATCGAGGGATTTGTTTAGGCATTGTATGACATAAATTATATTTGTTTTTCTTTGTCAGTTACTTCGTCTGTTACTGCTCCTTATATTTCCAGGTATTCCACATTATCATTTCAGCTGTTTATTTGTTATTCATTTGAACATGCATAACATCGTATAAGAATTTGTTTACTGATCTAATGTACATACAATGTGAAACTTTTCTCGTTTTTAAACTATCAAGTTCAGACTTCAATCAGCAAATATCCAGTGTAAAATTTTCATTTCTCATTTCTGTTTTATTAATGTGACATTTTGTGTAATCTTTAAATCTGAATTTTCATATTTCAATTTCCTTATTGTAAAAGTTTAATTATTATGATATGAACGTAAATTATTCACTTTTATCCTTGCATGTCATAGTTTTTCAATACTTGAAATTAAACATACAAACAGGTAATTCTAATTATTCAATTTGGCTAATGGAATGAACACATCGATCTTAATATAATTATCATAAACATTGTTTTCATCAAGTTTGACACTTTTGGAATCAAAGATCACAACTATGTAGCACCGTACTAAGGTTTGAAATCAGTTATTTAAGCAACACAACGTATACAATATAATCATTTATCACATACTTGCTCAAGATATGTGTCTTTTTGCATGTGTCATAAAGAAAGAATTAAGCCAGTCATATCTTCAGGGGTGTAATATGAAATCGATATTACACGGCCGTGAAATATGAAATCCGTATAACATGGGGTAAAATATGGATTTTTTCCAAATGGCGACTGACGGGTTTACCACTTCATGGAATTAACAAAGATTCACTAATTTCAGGATAATATACTGGCTCAAGTTATAAATCAATTTATTTATTTACTGAGAACAAGCAAGTCAAAGAAACATTTTTTTCGGATTTTGAGCCTACATCCGTCACAAGTTTCTCACTATTATGTAGTCGTTCCAGTTGATGACCCGCATTGTTATGAAACAACGGCAGTAGAATACCGAAGGAACAAACGGGTGACATTCACAAAAATCGAAGTCCAAAGACAGGGCAAAAACGAGAACACAGAAAACAATGACGTTAGACACAAAAACAATGACGCCAGACAGACACAAAGCACAGAACCAGAAACCACAACATTCAGAACAAAGGCACTCACAGTGTGAACTCCAGTGAAACTGAGAGTGACATCAGGTGCTCCGGAAGGGTAAGCATGTCCTGCTCTGTTAACAGCACCCGTCACACTGTGAGTGATTAAATCCGGGAAAATGTCAAAGTCGGTAGTCAAATCCGGGAAGACGTGAATCTAGCTGAAAATGTCCACTTTCATTTGGGATACTGACACGTCATATCTTTCAATGATGCTATGGTGACGGCCATAGAATTACTTGAGGGATGAAATTAACAAAGGTTGAACAAATCCCTGACTAAGCAGCTTTTGGGACAGTGTTTTTGCTCTGTTCAAAAAATCACTGTACAAACTACAAGCTCGACAGTAACGAATCAACTGTGAAATGTACACTCCATAGGCTGAAGAGGTAGGTATATTGCTGCTAAGAAAGGGAAAGTTCACAATGGGAAATTAAAATCATCACGCTTGTCATATAGCTTAGATTTCAAACGTCCATCTTCGTCAATATACAATAAAAGATCTAAGTACGAAGCTGAAGTAGGTGTTTCAGTTGTTTCTTTAATTTCAAGCTCATTTGGATAGATCTGATGTAAATAATCCTTAAATTTAGGATTATTAAGAGAA
>MJUU01004715.1:19254-32651 GCA_002080025.1 Modiolus philippinarum | reverse complement strand
ATTTGCATACTCCTGCCACGGACAAATTTAATACATGGCTATAACAATGTACATAAACAGCTATTGGGGATTTTTGCTTTATCCGCGATTTGACACCAACAGTCATTGATGCCAAAGCGGCAGCTGTCTGTCACACTTTCTTGTGGACGCAACTCCTCGGAAACCGTGTATTGGATTATGTTCAAATTTTGTAGGATTGTTAGTCACTATATGTACTAGATCATATCGCACCGCCATTTTGATTCGTCAATTTTTATAGGAGTTATGGAACTTTGACCATTTTTAGCAATACTATACAACTGGAGATCTTGTGGACGCAACTCCTCGGAAACCGTGTGTTGGATTTTGTTTAAATTTTGTAGGATTGTTCGTCACTATATGTACTAGATCATATGGCACCGCCATTTCGATTCGTCAATTTTTATAGGAGTTATGGAACTTTGACCATTTTTAGCAATACTATACAAATGGAGATCTTGTGGACGCAACTCCTCAGAAACCATTTATTGGTTTTTGTTCAAAATTTGTAGGATTGTTATTCACTACAAGTACTATATCATTTCGCACCGCCATTTTCATGCATGAAATTTTGTAGGAGTTGTTGGACTTTGAGCATTTTCGTATGTTTTTCACTTTATCTCAAAAACTATTATCACTAGCTTCATGAAATCTAAAAGGAACTTTGTGGGTGATATAATACCAAATTCTAAAGCATTTGAAGATTCAGTACTTCTATGGTTGCCATGGAAACCAAACCAAAAAATTAAAATTTTGATAAAATTATATGTCTTGATTTCAGCAGTATGCATACCTACATTATAAGGGGAACCCCTGCTCAAATTTTTTTTGAAAGGGGTCTAAAATGCATTGCAGTGGATTGAGGACCTTTTGGTTGCCATAGAAACCTATCCATACAGTTCTAATTGTGAGAAAAATGTGAATATTTATTAAATTATGTTCTCCGTTTTAAATTATGTTTTGATTTTAGCAGTATGTGAAACATTTATTTTAGGGGGAAACCCTGCTCAATTTTTTTTGTCCCCTGCCGCACCGCGACGGTGGGACCTAGTAATGGTCTGCTTCTGTGTGTTTGACCGTCTGTCCGTCACACTTTCTTGTTTAGATTTATAAGATGATTGCTGCCAAAAGGTAAAATCTAGTATACATGCGTAGATTGTAACGTATATATAAATTACATATAATTTCATTGAAAGGCATTCAAATGAGTATTATGTAAAAGTATTGATAATTAGGACAACTTTTGCGAAATGTCTAGCCCCACCGAAATGGTATATTTGAATTGGTATAATTAGATCAAAATCGTGATTTTAGTGAAAGACATTTAGCAGAATGTCAAGGTGTATTTAAAACATGACATATTTAAATGTTTCACAATTATGTGTGTCATTTGATACAAGACATAAATAGTGCTAAGTCACTTAGGTTTTTATTTTCCCCCGCCGCAACGCGACGGAGGGGCATGGTAATGGTCTGCGTCCGTGCGTCCGTGTGTCTCGTTTTTTGTGGGCGCAACTCCTCAGAAACTGCTGGTCAGAATTCGTTCATATTTTACAGGATTGTTAGCGACTATTAGTACTAGATCATATCGCGACGCTATTTTGATTCGTCAAATTTTGTGGGAGTAATGGGACTTTGATTATTTCGACATTGTTATACAATGGCAAATCTTGTGGACGCAACTCCACAGAAACCCCTGGCCAGAATTCATTCAAATTTTACAGGATTGTTAGTCACCATTAGTACTAGATCATATCGCATCACCATTTTGATTCGTTAAATTTTGTGGGAGTTATGGGACTTTGATTATTTCCACATTGTTATACAATGGCAAATCTTGTGGACGCAACTCCTCAGAAACCGCTGGCCAGAATTCATTCATATTTTACAGGATTGTTAGTCACCTTATGTACAAGATCATATCGCATAGACATTTTGATTCGTCAAATTTTACAGGAGTTATGGGACTTTTCGACTTAATGCATGCCAGAGCTTAGGAACACTTTGTGGGCGCAACTCCTCGGAAACCACTGAAAGAATTATGCTGAAATTTTGTTTTCAGATTTGCCACCATATGTACTTGATCATATTATGCTGCCATTTTGATTGGAAAACATTTAAGGGAGTTATGGGACTTTATCGACTTAATGCATACTACAACATAGGAAGACTTTGAGGACACATCTCCTCAAAATCCAATTAAGGAATTTTGCTGAAATTTTGCTTGGCTGTTTGCAACCTAATGCAGTTGATCACATCCTGCCGCCATTTTGATTTGCAAAATTTTACATGAGTTATGGAACTTTATCGACTTTACTGCAGCGGCGGGGGACATAGCTACGCGTAGCAATCTTGTTATCTTTTAGAAATCCTTTTATCTGTACATAGCCATATGTTTTAAGACACTTTTTTAACTTGTATATTTATTACTAATATTAACAGTTCACGCCACGATATACCTGAAATATTGCTGAAGTTGGCGTTAAACAACGATAAATCAATCAATCTGATTCGGACAATAAATTTAAAATTGCCATAAAATTGTCCTTCTTTGCAGCTTCACTAGTGCTGTCATAGAGATGTCCTCTTAATGCAATGTTTTGGGTTCCGCAGAGCAGTACGGTTTTAACTACACTTCGCAAAATTTGTCCGTTGTTTGCAAATTTTTTTGCATTGACCTCTGATGTTTTAAACTGAATACTTTCTTTGGGATTTGAACTATTTTCTACAAAATTTAAACCAAACATCATTGCGTCTTTATGATATTAGCAGTTTTGGTGATTTTGTAGAACCCCATCTTTACCTGTTGCCTTTGAAAAATTAACAAATGGACGAGTTACTAAAACAGCATTTTTTATCCTGCCATCATTGGCTGGAAATAAAATACAATATTTACATAAGCCAACCTTCAGTGCTGGGCTATACACTAGCCAAGGATATATTGCTCTAGCCATTTTTTTTGTTTTGAAAAGATAACATATTGTTTTATACCACTTTTGTTTTTACCCTTTGTATACATTTTTGAAGCAAACTCATACTTAGCACCAGGAGAAAAATGATGCTTTAAAAACTGATACATCTTTTTGTCGCATACTGATTGCACATTTACAGGAAACTTGTCAACTAAATTACCAATGTCGGCTGTTGTCATGTCAATGTCATCTTTCGGAGGTGGGTCCATGCATGTCATGAGGACAATCAATTTCACTGTCTTGTTGACCAGACTCCCCCATTTCTTTACATGTACTTTGGAAAACGTTCGACGAACAAGCACTATACTAGTATTCTATTTCCATGGGGATCGCGGCAGTACATATATTAGTTGTTTCATATATTAGCAAATCGAAATGGTTGGGTTCATAACACGTGTCATGTGTTGAGTAAAGATTTCCATCACGGGTCCATGATCAGTCTCTTCGGTCGACGCTTGGTATTGATTTAAAGGTTTTATAAGCTTGTGAAAAAGAGGACGAAAGCCCTCATGCACTAAAGGGTAACTAGAATACAATGGTGTTTCTAATACACTGGCAAGGGCAAAAATATGTATCATACAGGAACATCTAAAGTTTCCGTATATTAATAAAGCTTCATGTTGTATGGCTAAAAACTTACACCGACTTCTGTCAAATTCTTGCAGAAATTAGCAGCAAGTACATTGCTTTTGGTGTTCTTGAACCAAGTCCCTTAATGAGACTTGCAATATATAATACTTTTCAGCTTTGAGACATTATTTATTTTGAGTTTTTAACTTCTTACGAGGTACAATTTTATTGTTTTTACTCATCTTAAAGTCAAAACAGCCCTTCCAAATTATAAACATCAATTATATTATAGTATTAAGCTATCCTATGGTAAGCTTATTGCTGCGGTCAAGGAAGTGGAAAACTTTTACACCCCAAGCTGTCTACCTTTATTGACTTGCCGTCATGCAAAGACAACATTGTATACATTTGTCAGGTTTTCACGTCTGATATATCTACAATGTAGACATTTAACATCGATGACTCAAACACATTGTGTAAACTTAGGGTGTTTATCTTGACTTTATTACAACAAATTTGACCACAACAACAGCTCAATAACCATAATTCGTTGCAAAATGTCAATCAACGCAAAATCCATGTTTATCTATTATATTCCCCAACTCAAAACTAAATCCTCAAAAGGATACCTCACATCCCATTTTCTTAACACAAATGATGACGTTAACTCATTCCCTATTCGTATAGTGTCGTACACTGGTTAAATTCCTTCGAGCATATTTGCATACTTTGTAAAGTTTCAGATGACCGATGGAGGTCTTATCCCGAAATCCCCACTTTTTTCTAAATGCCAACTCGCTGAACTTAGAAAGAATTTAAAACTGATGAAATCCCAATTCCCGTCTCATTTAATTCCTCAAAATCCTGGGTTTACATTAAGTAAATCTCGATTTCTCAAGCTTAAAAACTTCGAATCCTGCGTCCCGAAAAAGGTTTCCCTCTATAGGAAAAAAAGAATACACTTTATATGATATAATTGTATATAGGACGAGATCCGAGCTCGAGTCCAATATTCAATTTACTTAAAGTCACTGCATATGCCATATAAGGTCCCTTAAGTTACATACTTTTTATTTATATCCCTTCTATATTCAAATTGCTTAATTTCTTTGAAGACTTACCGAGGTATCACGGTGACTTCAATATGAAGAACAACAATGAAAGCGTTGTTCCATTTGCTTAATCATACCACGTATTTATAGGGATTTTGTCCCATGTACATTTACTCCATATCCCTTTATTTGATCATACATTACGTAACCGTCACTGATCCCGTGTATTACTCAGTCACCCGATATGAAATATACGTGGTGTCTATTGACTAATCAACTTTTGAGAACTTCACTATAATGAAATAATTGGTTTTAGCTTGAAAAACATACGCATCCAGACAGCAGAGTAAAGTTGATATCTCTTGATATGCCTGATCCCAAAGACTGCGGCAGTGCCGGTATTAATTCAATGAAGCATTTTGCATGACAAACTTCCGCTTTTAATTCAAAGTAGCATTTCGCCTGAAGACAAAAGACTGTCGCTTTTCAGTCTGATAAAGCATTTCGTCCAAGTCATATAATGTAAAAATTTCTATCGAATTTAAAGAAAAAGCATTAAAGGCCATATATATCTACCAAGAAAAAGCATTATAGGCCATAATTATCTAGCAAGAAAAAGCATAATAGGCCATATATAATAACTTTTTTGATTAATAACAAATATCAGTGGGTATGTCGGACACATACAATCAGTGAAGGACTTTACGGGAATGAATAGGTTGAAGGGAGACCTTGACATAATGGGTTGGAAAAAGAAGAAAAATGGTGGAAGAAGGTAGACAGGGGTCGGAGATAGGAGAAAGGGGGTAATAGAGAAAGAATAGGAAAAAGGACAGGGAAGAAGGACCGTGAGAAGGAGAGGGACAGGAAAAACCAGGGAGGGGCTCGAGAAAGGAGAAATGTTGCCGGAGGAACAAATTTAGTGCAGGTAGCTGTAGCGAAAACACAAGTTTTCTTACTTTTGTCTTATCTTTCCTGCAGGCTGGAACAATTTTGTGTGTCAGATGCATCTGGGTATGCTAGATTTTTACTCTAGATCATCAGTTGAATGTAAGGGGAATGGGTAGTATTGCAGTGAGTCTAAACAAGCTAGGCTTCATGACGTGCGGAGTTACTCGAAATCATTAATTCACCTGAAATATACAATGATGCAGTGATGTACAGACAATTTCCATTTCCAGGAGTCTTGACAACCCTAAAATGGTCGATGTCGTAAGGTTTCAACGCCTCCGACAGCGTGTCAGTTAAATATATTGCAGAATGAGAACCTTTTCGGGTGATGCCCTCCTTCAACAAGTTTTTAAATTCCGCGTATTGTACTGCAATCTCAGAAACCTGGTTACCAACAAAAAGATCTTTCAAACAGACGAGGGCGTCATTAGTACCGAAATATGAAAGTTCCTTCGACATTATGTTTGTCCGTCGAGAATTTCACGTTTTTGATGATGGCTTTATAAGATTCAAAATCGAAACCGGAAATTAAAACGGTAATAAATACGCGATCAAAATAATAAAAAAATGTGACATGCTAATTAACCAAGACATTTGCAATATGTTTAACCTCAATTTAAGTCATACTGTGTGCTGGCATTAAAAAAATTTAAAATAGGTTGGGTCCAAACCCTCGGACCCCCCTTTTTTGGATCCGCCAATGATTTTAGTAGGAATGAAGTTACAAAGCTGAACAAATCCCCGATTCTTCAGTAGCTTGTGGTGGAGTATTTTGCTCTTTTCAAAAATCACTGTATCAACTACATGCTCGACAGTGACGAATCAGATTTGAAAAGTACACTCCATACGCTGGAAATATATGTATACTAGTATTGCTGCTAGAAAAAGTCAGTTCACAACAGTTATTTTGAAGTTAAAGTCATCACGTGTATCATATACGCTTGGGCAGAAATATGAAATATTCGTATTTTCTGAGCCAGTATTTGAAGTTCGGAAGTATTATGCATAAAAGCGTGTGGATGAAAGTATAATATTCTGCTTTAAACATTGTTTTCTAATTGTGAAGTACGAAAGTCTCTGATTCTACGAATCTGTCAGACCATTCCTTCAATACGTTCTGTAAGCCACTTTTTGGTGAAAATATGACACTTTTAAAATCAAATTTTGTGTACAAATATTCCCAAAAATGCAATTTCCATGCCTATCCTGTTCATGAATGATTTAAGTGATAATTTCAGTGAGTTTTAAAGGATAATTTGAATTTTGAAAATAAACAGCCCTTTAATATTTCAGGCATTCTCAACAAAAAATATTCCATATTAATGACCAAGAGTATATAGCTTAGATTTCAAACGTCCATTTTCGTCGATGTACAACAAACGATCTAATTAGGTACGAAGCTGAAGTGGAAACATTAAAATTTACAGAAGTTGGTATTTCAACGATGGTAGCGCATTTGTGTATCAGTAGTCTCATTAAATTCACGTTTTTTGGACAGATTTGGTGTGACCATTCTGTAACTTTTGAATTATTAAGAGGCAATACATCGCATATGCAGCAATACATGTCCATATCATAAGCAGAAACAAAGTTGCACAGAATAGTGTCCATGTCAAGGTACTATAATTTGTAAAACCCTTGTCAAAATCTGAATCAATATGAATGACGATGAATCGTAATGTTATGAAAAACTATTGTACACGAGTAGTAGTGATGGTCCATGAAGTGTATCTTCGCTACCAAATCCCCCCCCCTCCATAATAATAAAAAAAAACAACAACAAAAACAAAACAAAACGAAACAAAAAATAAAATAGAAATAAAAACGAATAAATTTATAATTTTTAAAAATGCGTTTCCATAAATTTACTTATTTGTTATGTTCATTTGAAAAGTTACTGAAATGAGTTTAGCAGAATTTTAAAAGTTTAGCCTATGACATTCACTTAAAAAAATGTGATTGCTTCCAATTTGACGAACGGTGTAGACGGATAGAGAACAAAATTAGCTTTCGAATGATTTATACTTTAGCCTGGTTTTAGCCTGCTTTTAAGTTGGTGGCTTAAAATCCTAAACTAAATGCATTTTTAAGTTGCTCCATTTATAAAGCAGGCGTTCATTCACAGCTCAAAGGTAAATAGGAAATAGAAAAGATAAGGTAAAAGGCATTTCGTTTTACATTGTCAAAAAAAAAAAATAATAACATAAAATTAAATGCGAAGAAATGAATTGTTTATCCAAATCCTTTATTGATGGAAAAAAAATACCACTAAATTTACAAAAAACATTTTTCATTTTCCTGTTCAACTATATATAGTAGAACTCAACACTGATGCATTACATCCATTGTTTAATATGTGAGTATTTATTGTTTGTAATTTTTTTTATGCCGTCTTCTTATTACATTATTAGGGAGAATCAATAAAGGTTCCTCTAGGGGAATAAATCTAAAGAAATGTTTGCATTTTTATATTTTTTCTCAAATGGATCCAAACCTTTGAGGATGGAGTCTTGCACCCTTAATTAAAAAATGAACCTCATGTGTAAAGACTCTATAATATTTTTTTTCTATGGGCCCTGACAAACGAATAGGTTAAAGCGACTGCGCTTTCAGAGCATTTGGTTAGAGGATAGGGGAATGTCTCAGATGAAGGTCGGTGAGAGGGAGAATGCCCTCTATGCTGGGTGGTTAGGTTATAATACGGAAAGCATTGTTGGCAGACTGTGGCATTAAACGTCACCCTCCATGCAGTATATTTCTATACTTCGAAATATTTTGAAACAAGAGGAGACTCCCTCGGGGCGGGGGATGGGTTGCTCGTCATAAAAATCAATAAAGGTTCCTCTAGGGGAATAACTCTAAAGAAATGTTTGCATTTTTATATTTTTTCTCAAATGGATCCAAACCTTTGAGGATGGAGTCCTGCACCCTTAATTTAAAAATGAACCTCATGTGTAAAGACTCTATAATATTTTTTTTCTATGGACCCTGACAAACTAATAGGTTAAAGCGACTGCGCTTTCAGAGCATTTGGTTAGAGGATAGGGGAATGTCTCAGATGAAGGTCGGTGAGAGGGAGAATGTCCTCTATGCTGGGTGGTTAGGTTATAATACGGAAAACATTGTTGGCAGACTGTGGCATTAAACGTCACCCTCCATGCAGTATATTTCTATACTTCGAAATATTTTGAAACAAGAGGAGACTCCCTCGGGGCGGGGGATGGGTTGCTCGTCATAAAAAGTTTTATTTCCTGCCCTTAACGTTCTCGACCTGTTTAGAGTGGTAACTTTTTTCCCCAGATGTCCGTTCTACCTCAATTTGTTCCTTCGTATATAATTTCTATATTGGGTAACTGGTTCTTGTCCTGATAAAGCAGCTATATTGCCCTCTGGACATAAATGTTCTTGTCCTGATATAGCAGCTATATTGCCCTCTGGACATAAATGTTCTTGTCCTGATATAGCAGCTATATTACCCTCTGGACATAAATGTTCTTGTCCTGATATAGCAGCTATATTGCCCTCTGGACATAAAAATATATCTTCTCAATCAATCAATCTTCAAAACTCACGATTAATGTAGTCTGTCAGAAATATCAAATCGAAATATTAATATTTTCTTCTTAATTTTCGATGTTCTAAATTGGATTTATTCTGCTTCTGAATTTTGATATTCAAAATGGAATAGAATACGAAAATATGCCATTCGAATTCTCATTTTACAATTATGACTGTCAATTGACAATAGCTGTTTCTATAATGGAGTATTTTGGTTTCTGTGATATACTTATTTCTTGTGGTTACAGAATTCTGCCATTATACACCATTGATTATTTAAACTTTATTTTCATTTTCCCTGTTTCAGTGAAAGATTTAGTTCTCTATTATGAACAAGTTCAAGATCTATACTATTCTCATCAGTGCCTTTGTAAGTTTTATAGTATCCATGTTCTTCAGCAGAGGACAATATGTTGTCGAAAGATGTAATACAAAGAGTGTTTCCTTCGAGAAGCCAACAAATGTCAACAGACGGACTGCATTGTTTATTCAACAACAAAAAGACAACACAAACCATATTAAGGATATGGAATACTTAAATGAACAAAAAGTCAAAATGGACGATCCAAGACTTATAAAACTTATACGAAATTACTGGATAGAAAATCCATCTCAAGAACCATACGACTTAGAGCGTCCGGACAAGATGGACACATCCATGGGACAAGCGGCTATCGTAGATAATAAATTGGAATTTAAGGTAAGTTCAGAAGCAGTTATGTATAGGGTCTGTAAGTCTCGTTGAATTTTGAAACTTCCGGGTACAATTTTTGTACCCGGAAGTTGCATTTTGCACGATAACATATGACGTTCTTAACACGTCATAATACTAAAACGTCATCTTTTGGCGGGAGACGTTTTCAATTTCAGATTTTATCGTGAAATCTCGGTGTAATATGACGAGACTTACAGACCCTATATTGACAAAAATACAGGTGTTGGTACCATAAACGGGCTCAACTCTTAACACTGGCTTTTGCGAGTCCCAGTTCCCAGTCCGGCTGTCTTAAGTTCCTATCGTTGTTTACGTTTGATTTTCTTGTCTTTCTTTGTGTTTTTCTTATGCGGTTCGCTGGTGGATTGTGGTATGTAACTGCATTTTTCAGCCTGTGTAGGTTTTTTTCTATTGTTATTTATGTTCAACGAACAATAAAATGTCTGATACTTCCTATTTTTAAACAAAATTTTGATGAAATTAATGTAGATCAAGCAAATTTCAAATTACATTTGTGTATTTGGTTTAGGAACCAGGATATTGTTTAGTAAAATTAAGAAAGGGTCATAACCCTCAAAACGAGCGGAATCGAGTGGACTCCTTGTTATATAATTTTCTGGTGGCATGTCAAATGAAATTTTCCGTAATTTGCCAAACACCAAAAATATAAAAATAATCCTCTTGTCGACATGAAAGAATTTTATTAGTTGAATTTATACATAAGTCTTCTTCATGAAGTTACAGCCCACAATCTTCTGGCTAAACACATGCATTAAATAAATAAGCCGTTCAACTGTTTACTATTTATTATCTAAAAATATATCTAATCAAAAATATAATATATGCGACTTCTCAAGATTTATAACCTTAAACTTATAAATATAACAATATATAAAATCATTCATAATATTAAGTACGCGTCAGTATTCTATTCCACAAAATTACCCCATCCATGTATTTTGTTACATGTCTTCCAAAAATTATTCGGAAGTATTATGTACAAAGGAAATAATTTGTACTTATAAGAAAGTCACTTTATTTCAAATGAAATAATGCCAACCTGTTCACTATAACTTTAGTTGAATACAGACAATAAAACTCCCCTCACATAAAATAACTATAAATTATTTTAAGAGCTGTTCCATATAAAAATCTGAGGTTCCTTGTAGGTGGTTCTGGCAGGTGTCATAGATCTCAGAACTTTTTGTGTTATGGTACTCTTTGGGGCCACTGGTTACAAAAATGACAGATTTTTCTCATTTTTTCACTTGGTTGCCATGGTAACCATCAGCGCCATTTTACTGACCGTTTATTTGATGAAAAATTCTCAATTCCAGCCATTTTGATATAAATATTTCAAAACAGCCACACAAAACAGAGCTAAAATAATATTATAATATGTAAGAAACATGCTTATTGATATAAAATACAACAGCAAACTGGGTACAACTTGTATACATTTTCAGATAGATGATCGCAAAAAATGCATTTAAATTCCAAATAACTTTGCATGTGAATTGTTAAACTATATATCTTTGATATTTCAAACCAGAGGCTCAGAGACTGAGCCTGTATTGCTCACCTGACAAATTCTTCTATTCCATGCATGACCAAAAAAGGTGTTTTTTACCAATGGGGTCTAATATTTAGCTATGTTCTCCATTAGTGCCCGTGTTTTTTGTCTGATCCTATTGAAAGGAGTAATTTTTGCAAAGGACCTTCTATACATTTAGTTAAATTTGCTTGAATAGTTTCACAGAAGATGATTAAAAAGTATGGATCGAAACAAAATTAGCATTCTTTGTTAAGGACCTTTAGAACATCATTCCTGTAAAGTTTGGTTGAATTTGCTTACGTCGTTTCAGAAGAGAACATGAAAATGTGATTTTCCAATATGATCCAATGTTAAACTATGGCCCGTGCTGGAAGCCATGTTTTATTGGATTGGAACAAAATGAGCAATCTTTGTAAAGGACATTCCATACATCATTCCTGTAAAGTTTGGTTGAATTAGCTTCAGCTGTTTCAGAGGAGAAGATGAAATTATGTGATTTTCCCTTAGGGTCCAATGTTAAACCTTGTTCCGTGCGGAGGCCATGTTTTTTATCGGATCGGAACTAAATGGGCAATCTTTATTGAGGACCTTTAATACATCATTCCTGCAAAGTTTGGTTGAATTTGCTTCAGTCAATGGTTTCAGAGGAGAAGATGAAAATGTGATTTTCCCACAGAGTCTAATATTAAACCATGTTCTGCGCTGGCAGCCATGTTTTTTATCAGATCCGAACAAAATGAGCAATCTTTGTGAAGGACCTTCCATACATAGTTCCTGTGAAGTTTGGGTGACTTTGCTTCAGCATTTTTAGAGCAGAAGATGGAAATGTGTTTTCCCATAGGGTCCAATGTTAAACCTCAGTTCCGCGCTGGCGGCTATGCTTTTTATTGGATTGGATCGAAATGAGCAATCTTTGTAAAGGACCTTCCATGCATTATTACTGTAAGGTTTGGTTGAATTTGTTTCAGTGGTTTCAGAGGAGAAGATGAAAATGTGATTTTCCCATAGGGTCCAATGTTAAACCATGTTCAGTGCTGGCGGCCATGTTTTTCATCGGATCTGAACAAAATGATCAATCTTCGTGAATTACCTTCCATACATCATTCCTGTAAAGATTGGTTGAATTTGCTGCAGTGGTTTGAGAGCAGAAGATGAAAATGTGATTTTTTCCATAGGGTCCAATGTTAAACCATGTTCCATGCTTGCGGCCATATTTTTTATTGGATTGGAACGAAAATACTGCATCAACATCCTTCAAACAAGTTTAGAATTCTCTTTTTCCGTTTGTCCATCTTTGGGCCTCTTGTTTCTCAAAAACGGTAAATGCTACCTCAAATCTGTCGACATATTCCAGTTGTGCAATTTTATTAGCAATAACATGAAACAAACCCCGTCTCAATAGGATAAATAATAAGGATTCTACAGTCAGTCAAATATGTGAAAACAGCCAATTTCACCCCTTTTTAACCTCTGTGACCTTGACCTTTGGCCTGACCTAACTTTTTGTATATTTATGTTCCTCTTGACTAGCCCTATAAACCTGCCAAGTATGAAAAGTCTACCCTATATAGTTCAAAAGTTATAGAAAAGGTTAAAGTTTCTGACGCAGACAGACTAACAGACAAACAGACAGACAGACAGGACAAAAAAAATATGCCCCCCCCCCGATCATCTTGGGGCAGACAAAGAAAAATAAGACTAAGTTCACCAATGTAATTTTTTCAGAAAATACTCCAAAATCAAAATTAGTACTAAATGACACATCTGTAATATATGTACAAATGATTTGCAAAATAAAAACTTTCAACCATAAAAACTGTAGGAGGTCTTGGCAAGACAAACCATGTACTCTCTATGAGAAAATCGCAAAAAAAGGGCTATATTGAGCTATGTATAGTTTTAGAAAAATCCCCCCCCCCCAATTAAAAATCAATATCAAAAGGCACATCTTCAATATATGTTCAAATGATCTGTAAAATAAAGAGTTCCTACCATAATAAATGTNT
>MJUU01004715.1:0-10093 GCA_002080025.1 Modiolus philippinarum | reverse complement strand
AGACAAGACACACAAAGGCTTAATAAATTTCCTGACTTAGGACAGGCGCAAACCTGCTGCGGCGGGGTTAAACCAGTTTTATTGAGCCCAAACCTTCCCCCTAGCCAATGTGATAAATTAAAAACCATAGTAATATATATTTGTCTGAAACAGTTATTTCAGTTATTAAAATTTAAAATAAGTCTGTAAAGTAATGAAAAATGAAACCATAGAATAAATGTAGTAAATCCAAATCGTATATTAAATTTATGTATAAAAAGGGGTATACAAGTATTATAATTTCTTCAGGAAGATGGGTTTTTCGTTGAATGTGGTGCTTTAGATGGAGAAGCACGATCAAACACGCTTATATTTGAAAGACTGAGAAAGTGGAATGGTCTTCTGGTAGAGGCAGACCCGCTCAATTATGCTCAACTTAAAAGGAAACACAGGAAATCTTTTACGATAAACGCTTGTCTCAGTATATTTCCTTATCCAATAAAGGTGAGTGCGAGTCAAATTTTTATCATCCCCTTTTCCCTATTTGCGTTGCCGTGAATAGCATAGATTTTGTTAACATACCTTGCCTTTAATTTGTGTAATTTGTAAAAATATCGGCACTATATTCTGTCAGTAAAATAATATGGAAAATAATGTTACTGTATATATTCATTCTGTCGATGATTTTTAAGCCGTTGTTACTTTTGTCCCTTCAAAAATTCTATGGCCGTGACCTATTCAGATGTGAAATGTCAGTGTCTCAAATGAAAACTGACATTTTCAGTTAGATTCATGTCTTCCCGGATTTGACATTACCGATTATGACTTTGCCCTAAATTGACCTACTGACGGTGTGACGAGTGCTGTATACATATCAGGACATGCTTACCCTTCTGGAGCACCTGATGTCAATGTTTTTTAAGAACTCAAACTGGCAGTTCTTTAGTTGTTAGTGTTTAGTTTGTAGTGTATGTGTTTTTTAGATGTGAAGTGTCTTTGGTCTTCCGTGTTCTGGTGTTCTTGTTTTTGCCTTGCATCTGGACTATGATTTATGTAATCTTGTGGTTTGTTCCTTCGGTGTTCTACTACCAGTTGCTTATGTCCCGTATACGTAAAAACCGAGAGATCAATTACCGACCGGATCTAGTTTAATGCCCAAAATCGCTATGCACGAAGGAGATACTCCTTAGGTTTAAACAAAATTTCTAAAATTTTCTGAGTAAGATTTGTTTTGTTCCAGCACCATTATTCTGACCTGTAGTCCACTCGCAGATGCATAGCCCTCCCCACACCCCCCCGGTAATAAATAATAAGCGATAGCCCTCCCCACAACCCCCCCTCCCCGGTAATAAATAATACACGAGCGAAGATCGCTCTTTATGGTAGAAACGTGGTAAAATGGGATTTTTAAATAGCTATAAATAGATCTTAGCTATAAATAGATTTCATTTGACGCTGTTCAAATCTTTCGTCAAATATCGTCACCATCGAACTCTCGCGTGACTTTCCTTCCAATATGGCGACATCGAACTCTCGTACCTATGTGACTATTGAACAGAGTGTGGAATTTTCATTGCAAAAATTGTTTCAAAGTTATGGTATATATTTATTACTGATTGCGTTAAAAAGGATAAATGCAAATGTTTTTTTTTTCATTTTTTGTGCAAGATATTGCTATTTGTCGTAGCCGAGAACTCAAGTCCTTAGTAACTGTTGTTATGGAGCCGTAATATTCTGTCGCATTTTTCTGTAAAATGTTAAAAAACAACAATGAGCTACGAGAACGTGTGTTTTATGATACTAAAACCTGTAGATATGCAGCACAGTGTTATTAAGTATGTGTTCGTCCCGAACATTTAAGAAATGTAAAATTTCAGTAAATCGATCGGTATGTTTATTTCAAGTGTCACGTTTCACTTCATTTTTGTTCTAAATATAGCCAACTACATGAGAACGGCGAACGCAGATGTCATTACAACGTAAAGATGACTTGAAGTCGCCGGCTAACTTCGTCAACAAACATGACAAATGCATTCGAGAACATACTTGCATGCAATCAATGAGACATGAATGATATATATTATGCATTTTTTACATGTGCATATCTATGGTACATGTATGAACTTTAAAAAATGGCAAAACAACACTATAAAATCTAAGGTTTCGTTCAGCTAATGCTGCATAAAAGATAAAAGACAAGATATTTTACCACATCACTGAGAAGTCATATTTTTGACCCCCGAGAAACCCCTTTCAGATATTGAATTCACAGGTCTTTGGTCTCAGCTTTAGCCAGGGTAATTTGACATCACTGTTCACTCGTCCGTCCATCGTAAACTTGTCATTCAAACATGTCGCAGATCTTTTTCAATGAAACCACTGGGTCGATTGGAATGAGACTCTGTCACAATGGAACCCTTTAAAAATTGTATCCATTGCATAGGTCTGCACCCAATCGAAGATGGCCACCAGCAGGACAAAAAATTTAACATTTATCCTTATGCCACCACTGAAATTCATTCAAACTTTGGTCCCTGAAACCACTGATCAGATTGGAGCTAAAATGATCACAAAAACCTTTGGGATATCCCTTCAAAATTTGTGCCCAGCAGGACAGCACCAAATTCAAAGAGTCCACCAGGGAAAGAAGTTTTTCATCGGATCCTGGTAGGGAATTTATGCCCCTATGATCACTTAAACTACTGTCTATATCGGTCATGGTCTTACGGTGAGCGATACAGTCGGAGAGCCTCTTATGTATTCTTCGCTCGCTTTTAAGGTTGCACCTTCCTCATATTACAGAAATTACTGAGAGTTTAATCCCTGCAGATGGCCATTTTGTCAAGGCATGGGTCTTCAGTGCAGATCAAATCAAAACATTTGAAAGGCCATTAACCGAAATAGGGTCTGTAAGTCTCGTCCAATTTCGAAACTTCCGGGCACATAAGTTGTACCCGGAAGTTGCATTTTTAACAAAAACATATGACGTTTCAAACAAAAACTTTGAACGTCATATTTTTGCGGGAAATGTTTTCAAATTACGATTTTATCGTGATTTCTCGGTGTCACATGACGAGACTTACAGACCCTATATGTGTAGAAATCCAATAACCGATAGAATCTAAATAAAAAGCAAAGAAAAATCGACTCGGAAAAGAACTATATGCGAGGGAGATTTCTGAAAAGTTAGGACCAGCGGCGAAGAACTAACTACTGGGTTGGTGAATACACTCGGGGACTGAAAGTTCACCAGCAGAGGCATCGATCCAGTGGTTTTGAATAACTATAGATTTATTTCTGCATATGACCATTTCGACACTTAAAGACCAAACCAACTATTGTTTATACGCACAACGCAGCGCATTGTCATTGTTCTGTAAGACGTCTATGACGTCGCACCGTGTGGAAGATCAACAGAGTGACATTCACTAACTACGTTGGTGATGAAAAGTTAGAATAATTTATAAATAAAAAAAAAGTAATCATATATAATTTATATGTAAATAAGATGGAACATTATTAAATTCAAATTCTTTATTGTCATAAAACGACAAACAAATAAACAACATGTATAACAAATATTAAACATCGTTTACTTTTGTAGACATATGTTTCATATATTCTTGTGTTATTGTACGAACCGCCGACTATCCATCAAATATACAAATTATTCGCCATAGAGTCCTATAATTGAGATATAATTTGTAAAATTGCGACACCTTTATCTCATAAACCAGCGTTGAATCGCGCAACAAAGGGTCTGTGCTTCGATTCCCGGTAAAATTAAATATTTCATGGACCGAATTTTCGGCTCTTACACCATGGTCTCAAGGAACGGCCAATAGCACGTTAAAGACTTTTCATATAGTTCGGCAAGGTGCAAATCACTTAAAAATGTAAATAGCCCAAGGTCGGCGGTTCTCTGCATGTACTCCGGCTTCCTCCACTACTAAATTTGATCGTCATGATATAGCTGAAATACTGCTGAAAACCCGTACAAAACCAATAAAAAAACAAAAAATACAAAAAACAAAAAAAAAGCAAAAAAAAACAACAAAAAAACAAACACACACACACACACACACACACACACACACACACAAACAAACAAACAAAAAAACTACAAAAACATAAAAAATGATAACCGCAATAGCCTTCACTTCGCACTTGACAACTGGTATGGTTTCGATTGCGTAACATGCAGGGGCGTTTATGCGCCAATTGTTTAATGTGAACAAATGACAAAAATACCTGTATTTGACACGAAATTAACAAGTAAAACTCGGCACCAATGAAGAAATAATCGGCGCTAATAAAAGAAAAAAATCGGCGCTAATGAAAGAAAAAATCGGCGTAAATGAAATGCAAATCGGCGCAAATGCAAAATTCCGGTATGCAGATATGAAATATCACGTTAAAATTTATGCAATGTTAAAGACAATTAGAGGGACAACATTTTATTTTTGGAAAAGGCCTGGGAATTTTTATGTGTATCTTACAATTCTTTATGCCGCTTTTCTTTTTTAAGACAGTCATTAGGACTTAGGAAAGGAAACCCTTAGCTGATATAACTATTTCTTCCTAATATTTGTTTATTTCATTATTTTTTTGTTTAATACATGTATATGTTTGTATTGCCATAACCCAAAAGTGTTCTATGTCTGCAATTTTCAATAAAATATAACATACATTATTACACCCAAAAAACGAAGTTAATGTACACTAGTATCGCCTTATCCGTTAATTGGTTTGTGTGTCCTTGGACATTTTTATGGAGCTTATCTCGATAGCCCCATTATATTGTATATGGGATAAAGCTTTTATAAGTTTTAATAACTTGTGTGTAAATACTTTTGCAATTTTGAGCAAAACAATTATGTTTAAATCAACCTTCCTTACAAATACTACCAGAATGTTAGTTGTCACGTGTTTTCAGATTGACGGAAATTGATTCCGAACTTTTTAAAAACTTTATAATATTTTTAGATTTCTCAAAAGCCTTTCAAATTTTAAAATTTTTGAATTATCACGAAGTAGAATGTTAGTAACTAACAATTCATGTTTTGGTCTTGGTTTTTCTTGTTTTATTCGTCTTGAAAAAAAAGTTACAGCACGTTTTTCGGGTTGCCTATTTCATAGACAATACCGTTGAATTGATTGATGATTATTTGAAACAATCTTACTGTAACTATAAGAACTAATATAAACTTTTACTATGGTTTTCATTGAAAAAAAAAATGGGGGAGGGGGTAAAGGATAAAAGATCCCTTCCAACCTCCTTCAAAACAAAAGCCCCAAACTTGAAAGTTCAAGATTAAAGTCTGGTTCTTTGACTTTTCAATTTTCCCAAATTGGGAGAGCAAAATTTGTTTTGCTCAAAATATTTTTACTTAGCGGGAAGGGAAACAGATATTTTCATTTTTTTTTAATTTTTGTATCAAAGGAAAAAATGATAAAACCAAGCTTATTAAATATATTAAAGGTCTGACATTATTTGAGCAACATCTTCATAAATATTAATAATGTACATTTTACTATCCAGAAGTAATAACTTTCAAATCCCGAATGATTGAGAAAATATATATTCCTGACGAAGGGGTGGTAAATCCCAAATTCCTGCGGAATAAAGCAGTTGATTCAACCGCTCTTACATCTTGAGTACTCCCATGAAGATTACAATAAGCACAGGAAAATATTTGAAACAATAAGAATGTAAAAAAAATGTTACACCTTCTTTTTCTTTTCTTTATCCCCAAATCGCGCTTATTTATAAGAAGTGTCCATAAAATACAGTGCCGTACAAAAAATCATTGCTTCGGTGTTCATTATCGATACTTCGACGTATATTACTGTGACGTCATCTTCATTGAAAGAAAAAAAATCAAGAGACGTGTGGCCGAAAAAGCCAATTTTTGTCGTTATATTCCATTATATCTTTCTTATGAGTTCGGTGACCTATTGTTTTTATTGCCTTATTCTAATAAATACAAACAACTTTACATGCTCTGAAAATATGAGGAAAAAATCAACAGCAGAATTTTCACAATTTAATAGAAAAGATAACAAAAATGTCTAATATTTTGCGCGGGAAAGTAATTAAGCGTTAAAATAATCATCATTCTTTATCTCAAACGTTTGTTCTTTTACAGAAATGAAATCTGTAGACTTTCCGGAGTATAATACAGAAATCCGTTTGCAATTTCAACTATTATTACCGAAATGGCAAGGGTTTGAAGTTAACCTTCTCATTTCTCCATCTTCCGAATTTAGCTACTTTTCACGGCGCCATAGCAACAAAACTAAGTCGGTGACCTATATTTTTTATTCTTGAAAATTGTTCCAAATACCTTAAAGAATGGTTATGCTAAGTTTCACGAAAGAATCAACAGCAGAAATGAATAATTGGTTTGGTCTTTAATGTCTTTGTTTATTAACACCCTAGCTGTATTTACTCTGCCAATCCAATTATATGTTCATTGGAACGTTTAATATTATTTATGTTAGTTCCTAAACACATTTAATATACGTACATTGTAAAGCATCTTCCACTGAAATTATATGCAGTTTCCTCCTACTATGTATAAAGTTATTTCCTTCACAAATAGCTTCAATATATACGTATTTTAAGGATGACACTCTAGCTTTAAAAAAAATTCCAACAAGTGGTCACTGTCACATATTGTGCATTGCTCTAACCTCAAGATGGTAAACAGAGATGATGTGTTTTATCTGTATACAATTCCAATCAACAGAAAAGCGTTTTTGGAAGACCCCAATAAAGAAATTTCCACCTGTTCACCCTTTTAAGTAAAAAATAAAACAATATGCCCCCCGACTTATCGTCGCGGGGGCATAAAAACATCGAAATTCATACATTTGCTTAAACAACACTTTTTCCCAATTTGACCAACGTAATGTATTTTAAATTTATTTAAAATACACTTTAGCACTTTATTTCCCCGGCTATGTTCATAATCATAAAATGATTGAGTTAATTGAAGATATCTTAATAAAGGTTTCCTTTTTTGAACAATTATTAAATTCTATATAATCTACAATACTTGTTATAACTCCCCTTCAGGTCGTTATCTCATTCCCTGTTTCCCTCCTTTTTTCTATTTCATTTTAATCACTAATGACGTAAAGTTACATTACCTTTTGTTATGTTATAAAAAGAGTATCCATTTTGCGTCAGATTTAGAAACCCTACAGAACCTAATACATATGCATTTTTAAAAAGAACAATAAATATATACAACAACTGGCCAGTTCGTATCTGAAAAATAGGCGTACACTGATCATGTGATAGGCATAGGCCGTTTTTTTTTCACATTCTAACCTTAGATGTACGCCTATAGCCCACAATGTCAGAAAAACTCGATATTGGCCTCTCTTCAGAGCCAGTTGGTGATACAAAGGAGTTGTCCTTTTTATCTTAAATGCAGAATGTTTATGTATAATACAACCGCAAAAGAGGTGTTTTTATGTCCCCGCGACGAAATGTCGGGGGCATATATTGATTTAACCTCGTCCCATCTCTGATAAACTGCTTTCCGGATATATACTCCCACAATATTAATGACAAATTTATTTAACTTTGAAAAGTAATTAAGCATGGATTGAGAATGTGCATTTTTCACGGTTTAGGTTTTTGACAAAATTTGAGATTATGAGGGGGTAGTTGAACTTGGCCATTAAATTGAAATGTGCATTCTGAAACTGTTATTCCGGACAACTCCTTCCACAAAATTAAAGCTACAATTACTGCACTTTGCACAGTGATTAGGGCGTGGACTGAAGATGTGCATATTGTCATGGTTTAGATTTTTGCCAAAATTTGTAATTGTAAGCGGTAGTTGAATTAACTTGGCCATTTTTATCAAAATGTGTGTTTATGGATTTTTATTCCGTAGAAATCCTCACACAATATTAAAGATACATGCATTTCATTATACACAGTGGTTATGCATGGATTGAAGACGTGCATGATGTGAGTGTTTAGATTTCGGCCAAAATTTGAGATTATGTGGGGTAGTTGAACTGGCCATTTATCGAAATGTGCATTCTGGAACTGTTGTTCCGTATAACTCCACAATATTAAAGCTACATGTAGTTCACCATACACAATGATTATGCATGGATTGAAGATGTGCATAATTTGATGGTTTGGTTTTGGCCAAAACTTGTGATTTTTAGGGGTGATAGAACTTGGCCATTTCATCCAAATGTGTTTGAACTGTTATTCCGAACAACTCCTCCCACAATTAAGAGCTACATTTATTTTACTTTGCGCAGTGATTAGGAATGGATTGAAGATGTGAATATTGTCACAATTTAGATTTTAGGATAAATTTGTGTTTTTTTTTTGTGGGTTGCAGTTGGACTTGGCTATGTCTTTGAAATGTCTGCATTTGAAAGGTCGATTCTGATAACTCCTGATTGGTAATATCATTAGGCTGTGAGAGATATGCAAGTTGAAGTTCTTGAAATTTGTTTATCAAGTGCCTAGAATGTAGATGTCCATGATTTATATCCAACTGCGGGGCATTATATGTGTTTTACAGACACAAACGGAGTTGCTAAATTTAACCCACAACTTGAATATATTGGAAGTGGGGGCATTTACTTTCTCTAGTGTAAGACTTTATTCCAAAATATTATCATTATATGTATTGGAATATTAGCATCAAAACATAATTTTTGAGTTACCAGCATGTGCATACAATGTTTTACTTCTTTACTTAAAAGAAAAAGAATTAAATGGTATGCCTAAAATAGAGAACGGTGCATACCCGGAATGCAAAGTTCTATTAACATAAAAAAGTAGTATTCTGAACGAGTTTCATGCAAGTTGGCTCGTTAACCCTTTCCATCTAAGAAATATAACGATGGAAAGCGTTTCTATTCCTTTCGCGCTTTATTCTACGTAAATGAAAACAAAACAATGTCAAATATACGATCGAATTCAAGTTATTAACAATTCGTCGGCTATCTAGTAAGGCGTAATCTGGCATGCACCGTTCGTTCGCATGGTCAAAAACGAATTGAATCGGTATACGCCGTTATTACACCACTGTAAATTTAGTTCCTGCAGGCGGTCATTACACAACAAATGTCTGTTCAGTACAGATCAAATTTATAGATTTGGAGGACAATATACCGAAATAAATGTAGACGATAGACAACAATTGACCGAGAGTGTCTTGTGAAACTTTATAGAACTTCAATTGTAATTAAACATTTGATGCATTTCAAGCAATGGCGACTTACGATTGGGTAGTTTTCAGGTCGACAGATTAGATGAGCTGTTGTACACTGAAAAAATTAGTATATAGATAATTAAGGATGTAGTAACTTAAGGTGAAATTAAAAAAAATCTACGATTTTAAGGTGTCTGCAGGGTATTAATTTCTTATTATAGAATTTTGGAAAATTTTCTGTGTAGAAACATAATTGTATTATTGTTCGAAATGTGAAATAAAATTTGGGGGTCACCGTGCATTTAAGCGCAAAATCTGAAATTGAAAATTTCAGGATTTTACATAGAAATGATAGGAAACATGATCAGATGAGAGGATAGTTTGAAAAATCTATTATAGAATTTTTTTCATACTTTGCCTGTGTTTAATTACCATTATGTAGTTTAAATATAAAAAATAAAAATTAGGGGTCACCGATGAAATAAGAGAGGAAAATTGCAAAATGTTAATTTCTCTAGTGATTTCTTTGTTAAATATTTTATCAAATTATCTCCCTTGAATAATTTCTGTGTTCTGTAAATCCAGCAACAGATTTAAAGCTCATGTGTTTTAGCTCACGTTTTTGTTAGGAAAATGTTTTAAAAATGATTAGGAATATAAATTTTAAATACATTTGAACTTTCTTTTCATTTTAAATAACTATTTTGTTAAATTTCTAAATGAATGAAACCTAAATGAACAATTATTAGACAAAAATGGCGGAATAATACCACTGAGACACCTTAAATTGACACCATAAATTGAAAGATCATTTGTAAAGAAATAAAATCAGCTAAACATTTTGATAAGTTATGGACCTTGTTTTCAACACTGCATGAAATGATACGTTTAAAAAATTTTAAAAATTATTAAAT
>MJUU01004710.1:0-24080 GCA_002080025.1 Modiolus philippinarum | reverse complement strand
AAGCGATCGTGCAACTTTTGAATCAAAATCCATGAACACAAAATTTAAAGAAGTACTTCATGTTTACTGTTCGATTCTGCTGAAGTTTTTGGCCAGTTATTTTGTCATGGAAATAGAAAATAATTGGTAATAAACGATTACAAAGTTCGCATCGTTATGACACATAATGTTGTGTAATTTAAACACTCTTTTAATATAGGAAATACAAAGTTTTTGCTTAAATTTAGCTTCGAATGTTAATCTGTGGTCACAATGCTAGAACAAAATGGACTTGTATTGCATCGAGTTCGACCGCACGAGATGCAAAACTCATTACTAATAGTGTTTTTTATCGCTAATTCCGTTATTCAACTATACCAGATATATGTTTCTTTTTCCACTGAAATATTTTCTTTGGTTAAACATATTATTTTTGGTTAAATATGGTGCTTTCTTTCTTGGGATAATTTTTGTCATGAAACGTCAAGGGAAGAGAAAATACGCTGTTGCTAACGTTCCACAGATATGGTGATATGTTCATTTTCTGAAAGATGCCTGGACAGAATTCATTCATACTTGGCACAAAGTTGGACCACCATGAGAAGATGTGCATGCACCGTCCAAAATTTTCAAAATGGCCGCCATTTTCAAGAAGACCGCTATTTTACGTTACAAAATTTAAGATTTAATATCTCTGAATCAGCTTTACAGAAATTGTTCATATTTTGTATAAATGTTCAGTGAAATGAGATGACGAAATTTACGCAATTTTTTTTTCAAAATGGCTGCCACTTCCAAGATAAGCGGCCAAAATACATAAAAAATTCAATCTTTTCCATTTCAACGAAAATTGATTTCTAGGTAGATTTTAATGCTGCGAACAAGATGGAAGCATCGAATTGGCTGCCAGGGGCGACATCAGCTATTGCTTGCAATTGCAAATCTAGTTGTTTATTGTGTTTGTTACAGTACATATTGGAATCCAGTAGGATCCAGAATCCTCCTAGTACAAATTGGAATTCTAATTTCTACTGGGATAAATTAGAATTCTGATTTTTACTGGATTAAACCCAGTACAAATTGGAATTCAAATTTCTACTGGGACAAATTAGAATTCTGATTTGTACTGGATTTAATCCAGTATAAATTGGAATTCAAATTTCTCCTAGGAGAAATTGAGATATCCTGGTTTATACTAGTAGGATTTAATTATTTAAATCCCCCTTCGCGACGAAAGGCCGGGCATATAGTTTACCCTTGCCCGTCCGTAAGTTTGTTTGTCAGTTTTTACGAATTCAGACGCGTTTAGCTGGGACAATCGACTTTTTTCACCGACGAGATGAAAGTTCTGCATGGGTATGCATTTTTATGGTATTTCAGCGTCCAGGCAAAATTGGGTTACCTTGACAGTGGGCCATAATAAGGCAAATGTGTAACTGTTGATTACCTATGTTTGAACGCAAGTATCCATATATAAATTTGTCCTGGTGTAATTTCTAACCCTCTGTAGAATTTCAGATATTGTCACAATTGTGCCTACCGTTAGTACCGTATGAGGATTTAGACTGAACAAAGATTTAAGCTTTAATTTGCAATTATTAATTTCTAGAATCAAATGAGTGAAGCAGGGATATATATAAGGGAGAATTGTAACCAGTTTCTCTAGTTTTTCATTCAAAGATCCTCTTATTTGAAAAAGTTTCCGGCATGTCATTATTTTATTATGTTTGTGGTGATTTGTCCTTGTCAATTTTTGAATACTAAAGTAATTACAGAGACATATAAATTAATATTAATTATATGTCTTTGAGTAATTATTAAAACCTTCCTCAGTTTTAACATGGTACTGTTCGAGGGTTAGAAAAGTAACACGTACCATTGATTTTTAATTTGTTATGTCTTAGGGTTAGAAATTGACATTTACCAATCAGCTATCAAACAGCCTGATCTTTCAAAAACGTATTTTCCTCACTCACAGTGTGACTGGTGCCATGAACAGAGCCGGACATGCTTTTAACTCTTCCAGGGCACATGATGTCACTCTCAGTTTCATGGGAGTTCATGCTTTTGAATGTTACGTTTTTTTTCTGTGCTTTGTAGCTTTGTAGCTGTCTAACGTCGTTGTTTTCTGTGTTCTCGTTTTTGCCATGTCTTTTGATTTTTGTAAATACTACTTCTATGTTCGTTCGGTGTTCTACTGCCGTTGTTTCATCCAAGATTGCAACCAGCGGTTTATACGTTGCATAGAATAAACCATTGAATTCTATGGAAAACACATTCAAAAATCTTATTAACTGAAATTACTTGGTCGATTGGAACCAAACTTATCTACTAAGGTCTTTAGATGGTTCCCTTCAAAAATTGTCTCTGGCAGGATGGTCTCCAGCGGGGAACATAATTTATCATTGACCCTGGTATGGGGAAAGGCCATTTAGATCTTTGAAAACGATTTAACATCTTGAGAGCCCCTTGTTATGTTTATGCAGAAAATAACAAATATTATTTCATTCTGTTAGATATATCTGGAAACAAATTCAAAAGCAAAAAAGGAGAGAAAATTCTAAAATCGAAATTATCAAAAACACGGCAATTCAGATGTAACTCACGTTGAGACAACATGACGAATACAAAAACAAATAGTGCAAACAAGAATTTTCATGGAAATTTGTTCAAACTGGAGAAACTCTACTGCTAAATTACCTTTACTTGAACTTTTAAATGCTGCTTAGTCTCATGACTAAAATGAATTCAAATGAATCTTTATATTTACTTAATAAGTTTTCCGATCGCATTTTATGCATTATACGATCGCTTTGTTGGCAATTTTTTGCGTTGTCGATCGCATCTACGTTTTTATTTTTCATATAAAAACTCATTTTAAATGCCGATATATGTACATAGCAGCAAGAATGTAAAGTTTATACTGTCATTGTGTGTTTGAAATAACTAAAAATTCATAAATACCCTTTAAATGGACCCATTACAAAACTGGTGTTATCCATGTTTACATCCGCGTTGCTGATCGCGTCCGAGTTGACGATCTCACGTTTACCAGGGTGTGCTCTGGTTGGCAAGAAAATCCAAAAGGGCCAGAATAGTACCACTTTAAATTACTCTCAGAATCCTGGTTTTCGATTTCGTTTTCGAAACGGACAAACAAATGGAAACAATTTCTGAGTTGGGAAATACATACACCAATTAAATTAGAGCCATTAAAAAGGTATTTATTAAGTTATCCAAATAAAACATACTTGAGGGATTTACTTATGGTAGTATACAGGTACGCGTAAACCTTACGAATGTAAAAATTTTGTATCAGCAAAACAGCAAGAATTCGAACTGGAAAAAAGTTATTAAAAGAAATACAGCTCGGTCGAATCGCCGGTCCCTTTATCTATAAACTATTTCCAAATATTCGTTTTTCTCCTATAGGAATCGTCCCTACAAAAGAAGGAGGCTTTCGCTTGATACACCATTTGTCTTATCCGTTGGGTGATAGTGTAAATAGTTTCATAGATCCAGAATTGTCAACTGTTCACTACACGTCTTTCGACAAAGTTTTAGATACAATAAGTGAGGTCGGAAGAGGTGCGGAATTAGCCCGTCTTGATATTCTCGCAGCATTTCGTTTACTTATTTTGCATCCAGATGACTTTGAGCTATTTGGTTTTCGTTTCAAGGATAAAATATACTTTGATAAATGCCTCCCAATGGGTTGTTCTTGCGCACCTGCCCTTTTTGAAAAATTTACAACATTTCTTGAATGGGCGGTCAAGACGAAATCCGGCAAGAACGCAGGCGCGAGGGGCACTGGGCAATGTCTAGAATTGATGGACTGTTTTCGGTTAGTTTGTGAGGAATTAGGCGTACCGTTAGCAGAAGACAAAACTATTGGCTCCGCCTGTATCATGACTTTCCTAGGTCTAGATATTGATACTATAAACATGGTTATAAAAATTCCTCCCAAAAAATTATCAGAAGTACGTGTCAAATTATTACACGCCTTACAAAAAAAGAAAACTACATTAAGAGACCAACAGTCTTTACTTGGATCTTTGAATTTTTGTGCCAAATCTATTCCGTCAGTAAGGACATTCAATCGGCGTTTCTGTGATGCCAAGTGCGGTGTAAAACGACCGGAACATTTCATTAGAATAACAGAAGGTATGCGGGAGGATATAAATATGTGGTTAAGTTTTCTTGAACGCTTTAACGGTACTCGTAGTTTCATGAAAAATCCATGGTTATCAAATGCCGAAATAGACTTATACACAGACAGTGCAGGAAATCAAAATTTGGGTTGCGGGGTATACTTTTCGGGGCATTGGGCATACTTTCAGTGGCCAGAATTATGACACGGACCGGAAATAATGACGGACATAACCTTTCTCGAGTTAGTTCCTATCCTACTTTCTATTTTTCTTTTCACAAACGAACTGTGCGATAAGCAGATAATTTTTCACACGGACAATAAAGCACTGGTTGCAATTTTAAACAAAAGAAACCCATCAAAATCTAGGCAAGTTATGCATTTGGTTCGGCCTTTTGTTTTGAAAACAATGTTGCATAATATGTAGTTTAAAGCTGTACACATAGAAGGCCGAGCCAACTGCATTGCTGATGCTATCTCTCGTAAACAGTGGAGCAGATTCCGAAAGCCAGACCAAACTGCATACATCGAACCGACCCCAATACAACACGAATTTCTCCAGCTGATCTCGGCAGTGAAATTAGCAGACTGATAGATTCATCTATTGCACTAAATACAAAAGACACATACAAAACGGGATTGGACTGTTTCGAAAAATGGCCTCAACAATGTTTTGCCACCACAAACTTCTCACATTACACTGTATATCGCATTTTTGTCATTACAAGGAAAGGCCTATGAAACTGTATGCAGCTATATTGCATCATTAAATTTCAGGTGCAAATTTCTTGAACAAAATGATTCTTCACAAACTTTGTTGTACGTAAAATGCTGGAAGGTATGAAACGGTTCCACAACCCCAAAGATATCTGGTTACCAATAACAATAGAATTATTAACCAACATTATTGTCAAATTACCTGTCGTTTGCTTTACTGCTTATGAGACGTCACTTTTCTCATCTGCCTTCTCATTGGCATTTCATGGTTTTTTAAGAGTGGGCGAAATTACATTAACTAAGGTAAATCAGTATCACCAAATTATAAAAATAAACGAGGTGCAGTTTAAAGAAGTTGACGGAAAACAAAATATCATTTTATTTTTGTCTTATTCAAAGAACGACCAGTCAGGAAAATGGTCCACTATTTGCATTCCGGCAACAAATACTAAAGCGTGCCCCGTTTTTCTTTTAAAGCAATATTTGGCACAAAGACCAAATGTTCCCGGCCCCTTGTACTGTCACTACGGGGGCAAACCTGTAACACGATATCAGTTCTCGTCAGTTTTAAGCAGGGCATATGCTTGATGGACAAATAGTCAACTAGATTCAAATCACACTCTTTCAGGATCGGGGCAGCCACTACTGCCTCTGAGAATGGTGTAAGTGACGATGAGATCATGAAATTGGGCAGATGGAAATCATCAAACCAATAGTGTACTTTGGATATGAACTGTTTTTTACCATAATAGTTGTTTAACAAGTTATATTTTCTTAGGTGATAATGTCTAATTGCACGAAAAATGTACAATGTGGGTTGTTGGCTCATCTTTAATTACACATGCTTTTGTTTACGCACGAAATACATATGATGGTCCTAACCTTGGTCTAAAGAGAAACAACTGTAGTGTGTGGTGGCAAGGAAAGAGAGGTATGAAGTGGGGAGAATTAGTACCCAGGATATCATACCTGTTACAGTTCGAACCCCACCCGACATTCTTATTATTCACTGCGGTGGAAATAACATCGGGCAATAAAGTTTAATGGAACTCAGGAGTCAAATTAAACTGTCTCTCACAAAGTTAAAAAAAAATGCTACCATCAACAAAGTTCATCTGGTCGCAAATATTACCAAGAATGTCTTGGCGCTACAGCAACAATCAAAACGCCATGAATTTTGCAGCGACTAGGATAAACAATTTTGCTGCCTGGATATGTATAAATCGGGTAGGGGGTACATAAAATATCCTGAATTGGCATGGAATGCACCAGAAATGTTCTCTGACGGTGTTCACTAGTCAGATTTAGGCAATGAGTTTTTCCTTTATAGAATACAAGAGGCCCTGTACAATATGACACATAATGTCATCCAGTTCTAAATAGGTCATAGACAATCAAAAAAAATGTGTACTTTACGCTACTGAAGTTATGATATGTAAATAGTTTAGTTATCGTAAATCGCGAAATGGGCCACGGCCGATGTAGTGTCGCTTCCACCATTATATGGCGGTTGTCGGATATATCACAAAATGTTCATAACCGACCATGTGGCGCAAAAGGTAGCGACACAACATCAACAGTTGTTCACCATGGTTACATATTGGACGATTATTTCCGTTTACTGAGCTTCTGTTCCCAGGGCAAGTAACTATATTCATAATGTTTTGCATCGTTTAATGATAATGTTAATAAACAGTAATGTTTAATGTTAATGAAAAGTAATGTTAATGTTAACGAACAGTTATGATAATGTTAATGAACGGTTATGATAATGAACAACAATAATGATGATAATGATAATGTTTCGGGCGTGCCATTTTGCCATTTTGGCCGGCAGCCCTTTCTGTGAGCCGTGGCCTACTTTCGCCAATAAACAAAATATTTCTTTCATATGCTGGTTTTAATTGCGCCATTTAAATCTAAGATAAATAGATTTATTCGCATACAGAATAAATCAGATTATCTTAGTGGAAATTGGTTGTCGTATGCGAGTTACCCCGCCTTGCACTTCCCGGGTATTATTGTATATCCTTCGTTTTCCGAAAACGTCGAGAAAACACACGTGACTATTCAAGACTAAGTCATGCCAATTGACGTCACTCATCCTTTCTGCGTTGCAAATTGGTGAGAAAAGACGGATTTTTTTTTCAGAGGAGTATAATTTAAGAATTTGAAACAGATAGAAAAACCCTCCCGCCCACCACTGAGGGGGCCGATGGGTTTATTTCGTTCTCTGTGATCTGGTATTTCAATTCCCCGTGATTCGTTTTCCATTTCATTAATTTGTCGTGAATCGTTATTAGAACATTGTTTGATCCGCGATTGACAAAATGAATTTCCCATGAACTGCGATTGGTCCGAATAATTCGTGATTCGTGATGAGACCCCCCCCCCCCATCAGGCCTCTCACCACTAAATAACATTTACTTAATATTGTATTCAATTTACTGCTGCTTGTTTGATTATATATTTTCAGGTCAATTTACTCTAGTCTAAGCAGTTGCCTTGTGCAGGTCTCGTCACGGCTCACCAGAATCTATCGGATGACTATACCGAGCTTTATAAACGATCATGTGGCGCAAAAGGTAGCGACACAACATCAACAGTTATTCACCATGGTTACATATTGGACGATTATTTCCGTTTACTGAGCTTCTGTTCCCAGGGCCAGTAACTATATTCATAATGTTTTGCATCGTTTAATGATAATGTTAATGAACAGTAATGTTTAATGTTAATGAAAAGTAATGTTAATGTTAATGAACAGTTATGATAATGAAATTGAACGGTAATGCTAATGAACAACAATAATGATGATAATGATAATGTTCATTTAATGTTAATTGATAATGTTTCGGGCGTGCCATTTTGCCATTTTGCCCTTTCTGTGAGCCGTGGCCTACTTTCGCCAATAAACAAAATATTTCTTTCATATGCTGGTTTTAATTGTGCCATTTAAATCTAAGATAATGAAAACGTCACAATCAAAACTGACGTTTTACTGATAGTTTTGACAATAACAATTAAAACGTGGTTTTAAGGTGTATAGTAATGAAAGGAATATAGCGTTCGGATTTGTGTAAATACGTCAAGTGCGCAGCAGTTCCAGACGCAATGTTTCCTGGGTAATCCTTTGCTGTAGTGGATGGTAAATCTACTGCATGTGCACTTTTGTAGACATAATAATGAAAACAAGTAGTTTTGGTAGGGGTCAAGCAATTCCCTATGTGATTTTCAAATCGCTTATAAATGGACTGTTGTGTTCGTACAACTTTCGGCTTTGAGAAAGAAAAACATAATAAAACAACGGCAATAAAATACCTAAGGAACAAAGCATAAGATTACACAAATCGAAGTCGGGAGACAAGGGTAAAAACGAGAACACCAGAAGACAGAAGACCAAAGACACTACACATCCACGAAACACACGAACACAACAAAAACATAATAAAGATAAATATATTCAAAATAGTTTATTTTATTTATTCACATATTACCGCTAATTTTGTCCGATGAATGTTGATTGACTATCTAAGATATTGAAATAATATTGTGATGTATTGTAGCCAATTTTTTGCAAAAGAAAATTGGCATAGGCTTTTCAGACAACAAAACAAAGAATCGTTCAGTAAATATTTTTTGAGGTACATAGGTCAAGATCAGAGCAGGAATCAAAAATAAAACCTGAGGCTCATATGTGAGTCTGTCTCGCTGACCTGGTTGGCTGTTGATCAAATTAGATTATCCAACAGGATAAATGATAAACTTTCAATATACTGTTGTTGACCATGGCCTTTTTTAAATCTGTGCAATGTTATACCACACTAGGTGCTTAATCTGCTTTTCATGCATCTATTTATAAGGTAGTCTTCAACAGAACGAGATAAAAGTATAAAATACATTTACACATTGCATTATCGTAGTGAGACGAAACTCCATTTGTTTCCTCAGGTCAATTACAACTATGACAATGTTTCATTGCGACTTTTGAAACTACTTTTGACTCGTTTAATTTAATTCTTATCAAAGGAAAAATAATTATATCGCTGTACAAAGTAAGCTGCATATGGTCAAATGGAAGACTAATTTCAATATACAGAAAGGGTGACACTCCATGGCGGGTGGGGAGCAAGGGAGTGACCTTGATATAATTTTTGTCAAGAATACCGCTTAAGTGCACGCTAGGGGCCTTCTTGATCTCGCTTGAGGGGGTGAATATTGTTCACCTCTAGTTGAAGACCCTCAGGCGACATCAAGATGTAGACAGGAATAAAAGCCCTGTCCTTGGTAAACTGGAGTTTTCTATGTATCGTGTGCGTTTTTGTCGCATGTACATTCACTCCATATCCGTTCATTTTTCCTATTATTTATATGGTAATCAAATTTTCTTCTCTTTGACCATATAGAGCTAACTTGGTACAGGGGGATAATTCATTAATGTTTCTTATATGTAAGTGATTATCAAGGTATTTATGCTAGATGGTTTGAAATAAAAGCACCTTATATGATTACCGTAAAGTCAATTTGACATGGGATTGTTAATAATTAACAGGGTTAAAATTATGATGATTATAATGTTCCGTTAACAGTAACTTCGGTATTATTCGATTACCACCGGGCCGATGCCTCTGCTGGTGGACTGTTAGTCCCCGAGGGTATTCACCAACCCAGTAGTCAGTACTTCGGTACTGACCGGAAACCGATTTTATTGAAACTTGCAATATCTAAATTTAACAAAATTTGTTTAAAACTAAGGAGTATCTCCCTCATGCATAGCTCTGTCCTTTTTTCAACTTAGGTCCTTTTGGTTATTTGTTCTCTATCAGATTTTACAAGTTTTCGGATAATGGACTTCCAAATATTTGGGTTTTATTTGCATTGATGAGACATGGGTTGTCGAAATGCGCATATGCAGAAAATAAATTAACATTAACTTCGGTATTTTGTTATTTTGACCAACAGGCATCTTTCATTTTCTAATATTTCTTTTTATGGATACAACTCTCCATTTTAAAATTTTTATTTGGAATGTACTGGTAGTATAAATCAAAGCTCTGATAGAGCTGAATCTCGAAGCCCTGAAAATCTACACGTGGCAAAACTTCGGAGCCAAGTTTAGATCAACTGCAGTATACGGACAAATAGTGCCAAAGTTGTGGTACTGAGAGGGAGTAAATCGGCCGCCAGTATATAACAAAAAGTTTTAAGGGTTGATAGTTCACAGTTTGACAATTTAAGAGTCGACAGTTGATGGGTTAATAGTTAAGAGGTCGACAGTTGACAGGTTGACAGTTAAAATGTCGACGGTTGACAGGTTGACAATGTAAAAGTCGACAGTTGGCGGGTTGACAGTTAAGAGGTCGACAGTGGACAGATTTACAGTATAGAGGTCGACAGTTGACAGGTTGACAGTGCAGAGGTCGACAGTTGACAGGTTGACAGTTCATAGGTACCGGCACTAGAACTATAATACTATCCATGCATTATAATACCACGTGCAGCATCAATCATATAGAGAACAGTCGGCATTACGATGATGTTTCAAAGTCATTTCCATTATAATTTAATAGCTAATTTCTTCTTCAAGAGGCTGGTGTTTGGGTTCTCTCTTACTTACATATGATTGCTTAATTTTAGGAATTATAGTATAATGATATTTGCAAGGGTATATACTATCACAGCAAGCCAAGCCGATCTTACCGGCTGCGGCGTTTGAGCATTGAGGTATGCCCCTTCTACTATCAAACATCCATTTTACCATCACAAGACCCCGTAGGGATATCGTCCGTCGCGAGGGGGTTCTTAGGGGGACGAGAAGCCCCCCTATGCCATACAATACTATCCACGTTGAACTTGCTATATATGCAACATAATAAATGGACGAAGTAATTGGTCAGTTGCCAAAGAACAAGAGGCGCCATGGCTAACCCACGCTTGTTTTTGGTCCAAAGAAAGGGTTTCAAACATGAAGGTCAATGTTACTTTAGTAGCATTATAATCATGCACTAGGGTATAATAAATGTTCCCTATATCAGATTCAGTTAAAAAATTACATCTTACTGTCAACTGTCGACCTGTCAACCATAAAGAGTCACTCAAAATATTCCAAATAAAATCTCAGCCTTCCAACTGTCCATCTATTTTGTGTCGACCTGTCAACTGTCGACCTGTTAATCCTAAACAATACAAGTTACTGTCAGCTGTATGACATGTTCACCTTCCAACTGTCGACCTATCCACCTTCCAACTGTCGACCAGTTAACCCTCCAACTTTCCAACTGTCCACCTATTTTGTTTCGACCTTTCAACCTTGAACAATACAAATTACTGTCAACTGTAGATCTTCCAACTGTTCACTTTACAAATTATTGTCTACATTGGATATATCTTAACCTTAAATACAATTTATTGTTAACTGTCGACCTGTCAACCATTGGCATTCACACTTAAAATTACTCAGACCTTGAAATATAAAAAAACTTGTAAATACGTTCATTTGTGTTTTGCGTATGACAATTGAACAAAACTGGGAACTTTTTGTCCGTATTACAGTTGTTCGTAGTCGTCCAAAGAACTGCTGCATACGTCTGCATGTATTAAGTTATTGCGTAATACGTGAAAATAATCGGATTGTGTGATTTCATTGCTATAAATATATGCAATACACTGTAACAGGTAAACAAATTTTATTTTCATCTTTGACAAATTACTGCACGACAGGTTCGTTGATCCGAGACGCAATATAAAAAAATCGAGTAATTTGATAACCATGCATATTGTTTTCAATTTAATAAAACAACACCGTATTCAACTCAACTCAACTTAAAAACACAATGTATACGATTTTGAAAGAAACTTGCGCACTATATTTTATCGGAAGCACGAAGATCATCTTTTAGAGCTGTTAATAGGCTTGAAGCCTCACGTGATTTTTTCTTGTCATTTTAACATCTCTCCAGCCATTTCATGGCTTCGAGATAAAAATTGTATTTCCATATTCAAGTCCCCCAAACGAAGTTTGAAGAGACTTATAGTTGTCCCAAACGAAGTTTGGAGAGACTTATGGTTTTTGCTCCGTTTCTTCGTCTTCTTCTCCTTCTTTCTTTCTTTCTTTTTTTTTCTCCCGCAAGTCTGTCCGCCCTCGTTCTCAGCCATCTTATAGCCGATCTTAATGAAACTTGACATAGTGATAAAGGACCATGTGTAGATGTGCCGTCCGGTCTTGAAATTTTCAAAATGGCCGCCGTTGCCATGGAAACTAGAAAAGGCGGGAAAATTAAAATTACTCCAATTTGGATGAAATTTTACAGGAAGATTGTACAAAATGTGAAGAACATTTTTTGGGTCAATTTTTTTCAAAATGGCCGTCGTTGCCATGGTCACAGCAAAAAGGCGGGAGAATTAAAAGTGCTCTGAATCGGATTAAACTTTACAGAAAGATTATATAAGTTTTTTGGAACTTATTTTTGGGTCAAAATTTTTCAAAATGGCGGCCGTTGCCATGGAAACAGAAAAAAGGCGGGAAAATTAATAGTGCTCCAAATTGGATGAAAATTTACAGGAAGATTTGATTTTACACTGTGGTCTCAAGATGGCGGAGGCAGAATCAGGTAAGATTTTTTTTTGTAGATAAAATAGCTATTGTAGGGTTTCTGGCATTAAAATAGTGTGCTTTTGATGGGTAGTGGTGTATACTTATTCAGAAGAAATGAAAAACCANAAAAACCATACCAAAAAAAAAAAAAAAAAAAAAAAAAAAAAAAACCAATACAAAGCCGTAATTTCCATTTTACAAAAATGATAAGATGACCGTAACTGTTCAGTTTTTATATAAATCGGATGTCCATAACTGAATTTACAGTTGTCCGTAACTGAATTGTAATGTGGACACGAAAAGGGCCTAAGATCCGCTTTCATAAAATTGTTTGTGAATTAATTGAAACACGTTTATTTCATTTTATGTGGTAAAGTGTCAACACATATGGAAAATCTATGCATTTTTTTCTCATTTTCTAATATTAGAAATGCTTTATCTAATATTAAACATCAATTTCTTATATAAGAAATGAGTATTTAATATTAGAAAATAGTATAATTTCTAATTTCAAAAAATCATTCATTAATATTAGAAATTCTTTTTTTCTAATATTAAAAAGGCAATTTTTAATATTATAAAATGAATTTTTAAAATAGGAAAATACATTCTTAAATTACATATTGCCGTTTTTTCCCAATGCCAAAATTTCCCCCTTCATTTGAATTTAATTGATCATGCCCATGTTTCATGAAAAAAAAAAATTGTACATATGTCTTTACAATGTTCTGTTGCATGAATTGTTAAAAAACTATTTAAGGACTAACCCTGCATATAATGTATTACTAACTTTCGGCTTCGCCTCAAACCATTCCGTCCATCAGTCGTTAGCTCATTCAGAAATCGTGAAACCGCTTGGCAAAATGATACAAAACTGAATAATTACTAGGGTATATAGTTTCAAATTTGTCATTTCTTTGTCCAAGGTCAAACAACATCGCTGTCACCGCTAAAAAAAGAACAGAGAGGCTGATTGCAGTTTTTGGCAAATAACTCAAAAGCCTTTACAAATATAAACAAAACTGACTCGTGTATTAAGGATCAGCATGACAAGGTCTACCCACCTAGCAGACACGTTAAGTTTCTCAGATTAAGTCAATTTCCGAATAACTTTAGTGTTACATGTATGTCAATGATATTAAGTAAGTTTTTACATTAGAACATGTGTTATATCTCGAGATAATTTTTAACTGGTTATACAGAGAAAACATGTGGGAAATTTTTCCTGTACTTTTCACCGTACAATGTAACTAAATTTTGGACGCTGATAACTCAAAAAAGTAAAATAACACAGAACTTTTATCTATCAAAATGACGTTTTCTTGGTTTAATTTAGTTTTATTAAAATCAAATATCAAAAGTTTGCGTTCCTCAATGTGCCACTGAACCAATGCACTGTGTCCGTTTCTTCGACGGACTGATACTTAAATATTTCTGTTCGAAAAACAATTAGTAAGAGAACATAATTGCACAGCTTCACAAATAAATACAAAGCATGAGGAACAACGATTGTCACATGATCTTCTTCTTGTTGTAGTTGCATTACACAGAACTTTCAGGAATTTGTTGTAAGCCATTGAGTTGAACAATATATTGTGTTGCAATGATAATAATTTTCATACCTAAAATTCATTAAACAATATGTAGTGAAATTATGTAAATATTTGATCTACTACACTAAAATGACACATTTTCATATACTCGATCAGTGCGTACTATCTATCCAAGAGTATATAATTGTTTTTTGGGTCCAGATCACAATGTCATGGCGTAGGAAATAGTTCGTTATTTGGCGACTTTTTATCAGTTTAACTCACCCTTGATCAATTATCTGATTACACATAATTTAAGAGGTGTATTTTTACTAATGATTTGAAGCGATTTGTTCATGATTTGATAGTTAATACTACAACTAGAAAACACGAGGGGACTTTATAAACATAAGTGGATGATATAAATCGGATAATGGTTTTTATGAAATAAAAACGATACGCAATAGACCATTTGCCAATTCAAGCGGAATTCCCGAATTTGACCTCGCGATTTACAAACTTGGGCAAAGGGAAGCAACTCTAGACCGGACAAACACGGGTAGTTTCCAACGTAAACTAACCAAAATGTAAAAATTATTTTCTCTTGACCTGCATGGATTCCAAGCTTCATCTTTGATGAGATATATCAAAATAATATATCCTTTAATGTGCCTGTTTGTTTTTTTTTTTTATATCCCAATAGATCTCATGAGCCAGAATGTTGATTTATAAGGGTTTCTTCGGTAAATGTGACAACCTGTCCGGTGTCACGTGACTTTGATTGAGTAAAAATTTTAAAGAACGGAACCAAAGTCGGTAATTGGCAAATCACCTATTCTATCTCTTTCCACCTTTCGTTCTCCATTGCCTAAGTATCTCCACAAACTACAATCACGCTTTGTTTAACACATATCCAAAAGAATTGACCTAGACTTTCTCCAAACAGAAGTTATAGCATTTTTCTTGCAACCCTCCCGTTATGTTCTATGTTAGAATTAATCCTCGATAGCCGCTTATTTTTTATCAGGGGAGGCAACTCCTGAAACTCGAAAGTCGTCAATTGAAAAGTCTTTTATGGTATTTGTATATTATTGATTATTGCACGATACCTCATCTTTTATAGTATATGTATATTATTGATTATTGCACGATACCTCATCTTTATTTATTAACTTCTGGTTTTAAATTTATACATTACTGTTCTTATTCTTTTTATCATATCTATATTTATAAATTTGGCTAAGCGATATTGCAATACCAATCCCATCATCCTCTATAAACCTGTTCCCAGTACCACCTATAGTAAATGTTTCTTCCACAAGGAAACAGAAAAATTAAACCCCGCCCCGTTTTATCAGGACGAAACTGGACGCCATTTTGATTTTCGAGAATCTGAAATTCCTATTGGTCAATAGTCTTCAGCGCATGCGTTCTCCTCACTGCGCAAGCGTACTCCTCACTTTCCCCCAAGAACTATCTATATAGCTAGGCTATTCCATAGCCTAGCTAAATATTCATCTCAGTATCAGGCAGACATATTATTGATTGTCTATTGATCGTTATGTAGTAGAGTTATCTTTCTTTAAATTCTGTGTTTTTAAAATCGACCAATAATTATCATATTTATGATTACATCATATTTATTTCAATACTTGATCTAATTAAAAATTATAAATTTTCATTAGATAGAATAATATATAGATATGATGGTCTTTAAATTCTGAATTTTGTTAATTTAAATTTCTATTATTAGAATTTACATGGAAATATTTATTTTTGTATTTTGTTGTTGTTGGTGTTGTATACCTGAAATGTTTTATTTAATTAAAAAAAAAAAAAAAAAAACTGGAAAGGATAATAACTAATGTTTCTCTATGTAATAGTCTAAAAACTAACGTTTGAAATGGTTTAATAAAGGTACACTTTGAAGTACCTCACTAATTTATTTATTTGAAGCACGATGCACGAAGAAAACTCTAGTTTATCAAGGAAGGGGCTTTTATTCCTGTCTACATCTTGATGTTAGTTAACTTATACCAACATAGTTTGAGCGGAAATATTTCATTATGGATATATATCGTATATCAATTAATTTTAGAAATAAAAGATATGGCCATGTCCTTAATCGTTCCCTATAGCATTAGTTCACTTTGATGCATGAAGCCAGGTTCATACAAGGGCTAGTTCAGAAAAAAAGACAACAAGCTAGCCAAATTCTTTAATTTCAGTTTCCGTTATATAGATGATGTTCTTTCATTGAACAATCATCAATTTAAGGATAACCTTCATCTTATATGCCCAAATGAACTCGAAATTAAAGAGACCACTGATACACAATCATCAACATCATACCTGGACCTATACCTCTACATTGACAACTCTGGACGTCTGAAAACAAACGACAAGTGTGATGATTTCGACTTTCCAATAGTGAACTTCCCGTTTTTGAGCAGTAATATTCCCACTTCTCCGGCATATGGCGTGTACATTTCACAACTCATTCGCTGAATATTGCCGTGCCTGTAATTTGTGCAGCGATTTTGTCAACAGAGCGAAATTACTTTAATTCTTTAATTCTTTAAAATGGTTAGATATTGAAAAGAGAATTTGTTATCAAAAGGCTATTCTTGTATATAAGTCATTAAATAATATGGTGCCGTCGTATTTGCAAGATTTTCATTTTGTTGATAACACTTCTTATAGTTTACGTTCCAAAAGTAACAACATGTTAACTTTACCAAAACCAAATACAAATTCTTTGAAAAAAACTTTTTTATATTCTGGCTCACAAATTTGGAACAGCTTACCATATGATTTGAAAGTTTGCAAATCAATTAAACAGTTTAAAGAAAAAATGTTATGCCTACTTTTTAAATGGTAATAAATTACAAAATACTAGAATAAGTATATATGAATCTTAATCAAATGCAATTGAATTGTTTTATACACCTTATATGGCAAACTGTTTGTATATATTTTATGTAATTTTATGATTTATGCTTGTATTTGAGGACCCCCCAGGAAGATTAGTTTCGGCTAATGGGGTTATCCTCTTGAAATAAAGATTATTTATTTTATTTTTTATTTATTTACTGTCTCAAAAACGTAAACATCAAGGGTATGTTCAGTCACTGTTGCAATTGTCACTTCAGAAGTTTTACGGTCGTCACCATGATTTGACAGACCATTACAATGTTTCTGTTTCACAAATGAGAAAAGATATCTTTGGGAAGATCCAGAGTTTATTACCGTACTGACTTACACCGACTGTGACAAAATCGGACTTTTCTCTGGCAGTGTGACGGGTGCCACGCGTGGAGCAGATCATGCTTACCCTTCCGGAGCACCAGGCTGATGATACCTCAGTTTTTATAGGAGTTCACACTGCTAGTGCTTTAGTTTTATGGCGCTTTTGTTCATTTTTGTTTGTTTGTTGTGTCTTTGTCATACTATCTCAATTCGTGTTGCTGTGAATTGCCGTAATTTTGGATTAATGATTTTGGAATTTCCCCTTTCCTCGTTCTTGCTTCGGTGTATTTGATTTGAATAAAAATGTGTAATGTTTAAAAAGTCATATTATTATTATCTATAATAATAATTAGAACTGTGAAAAAAAAAAAAAACAAACAAGCAGCAAACAAAACTGAAATAGAAAAGACTCGCAAATATCTGTCAAATTAGTGATTGTATTACATGTTGCAGAGACAAAGGAGGCGCTCGATTCATTGTCCTGAACGTCCTGCACAGTACCGTACAACAATCGAGTGACTAAGAACAGTGTTCTGGATCTGTTCCGTCTATACTGACTTCAGAGGTGGTGTAGTGTGCACAGTCCGCCATTAAAGATGGAGTCAAACGTAATGAATGTAGGAAAACAAATGTGAATTTAATGAATTTGTAACATAACAATTAATGCTTTCTTAAGGATAATAAAGAAAAGATGAAGCGAACTTGGAAAACATTTAAGAGCTATTGATTTCTTCATTGAAAGATGAATACATTTATCAAAAGACTTGTTTAACGAAAATCTAGTCAAATATCAATTACTAAAAAAAATTAAGAACTCAGTCAATCAATTACGTTGGAAAATTCATTTCATATTGCAAAATATTGAGCCAAATTATCATGACACTCTTTCATTTTATTGGAACATTTTTACAAAATATTATCAGTTTTAATATTTAATTTTTGACAAGTGTTAAACCTACATTGCAAGGCATTTTACTACAACTACAGATTCTATTGCGCCATCATTGTATTTTCTTCATTATCAACAAATTCGTTCGCGAAAGTAGCTATCACACAATCGACGTCCATTTTGATATAAGAACATCCTGTTCCAAGACATTCGATTCGCTTGTCCAGAACATTGTGATCGGAACATGTCCAGCACAGAGAATCGAGTGCCCCCAAAGAGTTAATCCGTTGTAAAAATTCGGTAATAACTCGCATGTGCGAGACTTCCCGTGAGGTAAGTCGATTTTTAATTCCCAATACCTGTAATTTTAATTAAAACTGTTCAAAAATGTCAACAAAACGTTTTTTATTGAATATTGATAAATTGTCACGGATATTAATTGTAATAATATCAGGTAAGCACAATTATTATATGACGATGCATCAGTAAAAACAATAACTTTACCATCGGAACATTATGCCCGTACAGGTAAACTTTGCCGGACTGAAATAACGAGGAGCTCCGAACGGATTCTAGTGTTGCATCATTGGAGCGAGTTTACATGCGTGGTGTTAACGATTTCGAGTAGTTGCTAACATATGTCTCTAGATATTGATAGGCATTTATTAAATTCAATTAAAATCAAATAAAAACCTAACTGTGTATTATCTAGTACATGTGCAGTTTTGACCCCCCAATTTTCCAATTGCTAAGAAACAGAAAGGGCTAATGGTGATCCTGAGAGCTTACGACAAGACGAACCCTATAAAAATGAAATAAAAAAAAATCATAAACATAAACGCATCTTTTTGTTTTGTTTTTGTTTGTTTGAAAATGATCCTTTTCAAAATTGTAAAGAGGTATTACAGGTATGTGAACAATCGAGTATCCTTGGATATGGGTTTACCCATATCTTATCTTGTTAAAAATAAATTCATCGATTGAAACAAAGTTCAGCAAATGACTTAACTCTTGTACAAGTTGCAGGTCATTTTGGGACTAATTTTGTACAAATTATAATTTGTATATTAATTTTTACTAAGTGAAAAAACAAATAATAATTTGTACAGAATTTTTGTACAAAATATAGTTTTTACAAAATTACAACTTGTACATATAAGAATGTTACAAAAAAAGAATAATGGCGAAACGGCTTTCTCATTAAAAGAGAAGAAAAAAATGCGCCGAAGAGAACGTCGCCAAGATTATCGATGACGTCGGGGGGAAAACTGGCTCATGTCATCATTTAGGGGAAAAACTGGACTGATCCAGTTTTTCCCCCGTAAATTTGTTAGGGGAAATATTGGATCATGCCAATTTTTCCGGGGGAAAATTGGGATCGATCCAGAATCCCCCCCCGGAAAGACTAGCATGGGGGGAAAATGGCTATATGACACCAATTAGAGCGGAATTCACTTGCTAAATGTTGAGCAACGCTACATGAAATAAAAGGGACAACAGGAAACACCTACAATGGCTGAAAATTATAATTATCCATGTATCCATTTTGTCATGGATGCGGGGTCGCCAACAAGCATAACATATCGGGCAAAGTACTCTTGCAAACACTGTCATCCTTTTCCGACAAAAGGACCAATGGACAATACAACATTCAAACGATCACATGGCACTTATTGAAGTTGGCAAGTAAAATCGGGATATGTGGGCAATATATATTCAGATGGCCAGAAAATAGTTTATTTTTTAAATTTTTTGACCAAGAAAGCCAAATGTTGAATTTTGATAGTGCATTCATTAGAGAAATTCTCACATGAACAAATATAACTGACAAAATAAAAAGAGCATACACCTGAAGCACTGGGAACACTCAACGAGAGACAAACTCCACTGTAAATGAACAAATAAAGGGATATGGAGTACATGTACATGGGACAAAATCCCTATAAATACATAGTAAGCTTAAGCAAACTGACCAACGCTTTCATTGTTGTTCTTCATGCCTAATTGATATCATCTTGATGAATGAAATGGTTTTCAAGAATAAACAATTCACGACATTTCCCATAAGATTTCCATGTTTAATAAAACTGTATTCCCCGGTGCATTTGTGAACCGTACAAATATATATAGAACCTAGTAGATGACAACCATGTTATCAAGCATAGTTAATATCAACTTGATAACGGTTTTCAAGAATTAGCAATTACATTTTCCAATCAGGTCCAATGTAAAAATAAGATCTGCATTGGCGGCCCATGTGGATTTATGATCGTGCGAATGACACATTTCTTTGATTACCATCATGTCACAATGTCTTGTTAATATTATTTTGATTCTTGAAACAAGAACTAACAATATACAACATTTTCCCGTAGGTTCCTATTGTGAAAATGAGGGTTTCAACGATAAAGGGTAGTATCGCCAATACAAAAAAAAAAAAAAAAAAAAAAAAAGAAAAAAAATACAGATTATCTTGCCGCGGCGAGTTACTATATTGCAACGGCGGATGGTTATTTATTGCAACAGTTTCATGCGATCCGAGCTTGCATTTATTTTATTTTTTTTGCAATATGCTCCATTGCCCAGATTAAAAACAGAAAGCCGCAGTTTATAAGTATTGGATAACATATCACCATTAGTGAAGCGCAAATAAAAAGTGTTTGGCACATATTGCAAGTATTTGCGTGCAGATTGCAAGTATTGAGCTAATAATGCATTACAAATAATAATAATAATTAAAAAGTCAATTGTTCAGAGAACAATTGCAAGGTCTTTCGCCAGTTTTCACGATGATAACATGTTTGAGTTTGATTTTGTTGTCTATATCGGTCAAAAATGTGATGTAAGCAAAAGTTTTGACCTTTATAAGTCTTTTGCTCAACGATTGCTAAGGACTTTTTCGAAAAATAAGCTTGTTGCTAAGGACATGAAAGTCATTTCCGGCTGGCAATGTCATATATTTCCTCTTTACAACATTACAAAATCTTTTGCCTATGGTTGCTAAGGACTTTTATGGCAAATAACGTTGTTGCTTAGGACCTTGACCTTTGACCTTGACCCATTTTCTTGGCCTTGTTCAACTGAACATTTTTTGTTCTGATAGTTTCTTTGTATCTTTTATAGTCTTTGGGATATAAGCAAAAAAAACCCCTAAAATTGGACGCCGAAAAAAACAGTTTTTGGGCCCTAGGTCCAAAACCAATGGTCAAATTATTTTGGACCCAATGTACCAAATGTAGATCTTAATAAGACTAACATTTTCTCCAATACATTCAATCAGCTATCTATTACGGTTTCCGAGTTTATCCACAAACAAGGGTCAAGGTCAAAGGTCAAGGTCACAATTCACTTTTGACCTTGACATAATTTTACAGGTCAAGTCTTGTCATGAACAATGGTGCAGGTGTCAGGTCACTGGGACTTATCATTTTGGGAGTATTAAGCATAAACGGAAACTCAAAATCTTTCAAAGGGCAATAACTCATATTAAGAGTCGTCGAATCTCTTCGGACTAAATGTAACAAAGTTGCGTCTCATGATAATAAACATTTTTCCCATAAGATATTTTCAGCCATCTATTACGGTTTACGAGTTAAAGCGATAACACTGCTAAAGGTCATAGGTGACCTTGACCGGTGACCTTTGACCTTGAAATTTTAGATGCCCATATATGACTTATGAACAATGGTGAAGGTTTCAGGTCTCTACGACTTATCATTTGGGAGCATTTAGCATTAATGGAAACTCAAAATCTTTCAAAGGGCAATAACTCATATAAAGAGTCGTCAAATCTCTTCGGACCAAATGTAACAAAGTTGCGTCTCATGATGATGAACATTTTCCCCATTATATGTTTTCAGCCATCTATTACGGTTTACGAGTTGAAGCGATAACAAGACTAAAGGTCATAGGTGACCTTGACCGGTGACCTTTGACCTTGACATTTTTAGATAGCTATATATGACTTATGAACAATGGTGAAGGTTTCAGGTCTCTACGACTTATCATTTGGGAGTATTTAGCATTAACGGAAACTCAAAATCTTTCAAAGGGCAATAACTCATATAAAGAGTCGTCGAATCTCTTCGGACCAAATGTAACAAATTTGCGTCTCATGATAATGAACAGTTTTTCCATATATGTTTTCAGCCATCTATTACAGTTTACGAGTTGAAGCGATAACAAGGCTAAAGGTCATAGGTGACCTTGACCGGTGACCTTGACCTTGACATTTTTAGATGGCCATTTATGACTTATAAACAATGGTGAAGGTTTCAGGTCTCTTCGACTTACGGTTTCTGAGAAAATAATTTTTACGGAAACCCAAAATTACTCAAAGGGCAATAACTCAAAAAATACCATACCGCACAGTTTCGGTCTAAATATAATGAAGTTCCGTCATGACCCAAGGAACATTTTACTCATTACTCTTAATCAGCTATCTTTTACGGTTTCCGAGTTTAACTTGAAGCGATAACAAAATTTTTTTTGTTCCGGGGCAGATAACTCCGTTACTATGCTTGACTCAGTTTTGAGATCCCACAGTGATGTTGATTTATCACACCAAGTATCAAAATGATATGTCGCGTAGATTTTTCACAGCTATTGCGGCGGACCAAAAAGAGTAAAAAAAAAAATCCGAAGAATTACAATAGGGTCTTTCACTGTGGTGAAAGACCTTAATAATAAAAGCTTTATTCAAAGAGGCTTAACTTATTTGGATTAAACCAAACTACCACAGGGCCCTCATAAACATATTTACAATATAATACTTAAAATAATATACAAAGAATAAGTAGCATGATATACAAATACAATTACCATACATTATTAAAAAACCACATTGACTTGTACATTCTCTTACATTCAAGAACAGATCCTGCTGTTTGAATATTTAGCGTAAAGCAATGCAAATATTTGGGCGCAGATTTTGGGGGCGAAAATTACAGGTTAAACATTTTACTACTATTCTGTAAAATTTGCATCAATGGAGAACAATGTTGTAAATGGAAGTACTACAGATTACACTGTGAATAATTCTGATAGTGTTATCTATTATATGCGAATTCTTCCTTAATAAAAAAATTGAGATCAACCTCTACGTCTCGACTCCCTTGTTTCTTGAATTCAGCTAGAAAAAGATGTTTTATAAACGTCAATAGTTGTATGACCTGGAAATGATTTGCCAGTTACAGAAGTTCTTGTCAGTTCTGGTCAAATTTTGTGGTTTTTGGTCAAACCTTCATACGGGCTGGAGTTTGTCTCTCCTGCAGTGTGGAGTCCGTAAAACGATTCCCCGTGCGAGAGATGTATGCTCCCTATATTTTTCAGTTATGGTGTACTTGTGCGTGAGAGAATTTCTCATATGGATATACTATTGATACTTTCAAATTTTGGCAATTAATTTTGTAATTTTCGAAATGTAATCCAGACCACCTGTTTTAAGTGCCCACATCTCACTAATTTATAACGCCAAGTTTTCTTACATTAGACTTGATGAGTGCCCTGTGTTTGTCTATATGTTGTAGTTGTCCACTAGCTTAAGACACTAGTGCTTTTGTCGGGCAAAGGATGACAGTGATTGTAAGAGCACTTTGCCAGTTAAATTGATGTTTGTTGACAATCCCGCACCCATGACCAAGAAAGACATGGATGTAGCGTTGCTCGACAATTAGCAAAGAATTCCGCTTAAACCGGTGCTAGGGGCCGTCTTGAACTTACTATGAGGTAGGAGCAAAGCTCATTGTTGAAGGCCTCATGGTGACTTCAAGATGAAGAACAACAATAAAAGCGTTGTTCCTTTGCTTGTTTTTTACCATGTATTTGTAGAGACTTTGTCTCATGTGCATTTACTCCATATCCTTTTATTCACCATATATAGTAAAAAATCGTCCTGATAGATCTGAGTACATTTGTTAGTACTATTGTTAGTAGTATAGAGGGACAGGCAAAGTCGCATTTGCGGAGCGT